>BPLS01023076.1:0-14486 GCA_019656275.1 Rhododendron kiyosumense
CCATTGGTAATACAAAACAGAAATATTCCTTCTACACAATTTTATTAAATGCTACGTAAAGTCAGTTTAAGGGTGAGTTTGAGTCACAACCCATTCAATATTCAAGGAGAAAAGTGTTAAAATCAATGAGAGAAGTGGTTTTTTAAACCATTTAAACCGTCACTCGACCCTCTGTCACTCACAAGGGAGCACAGCTCTCTACCACTGGAACAACTGAGCAACCATGTCAATTTTTGGCATATTTTATATATATTACTTATTTAGTTTCGGGGGCCCTCTTTTGGAGCTCTATTTTCAGCTGGGTTACGTCACCCATCTGTGCTTACATTGAATCTGCCCCTGACTAGGACTCAACCTCTACGAATGCCTAAAAATACGACAGTAAGCCACCAAACAAGGTACCAAACCCTTGGTACTTGAAACTCACTACTCAATTCATCTTCTACCTACAAACTTGACTGACTTAGGTAACGGAGGGGTGTTAGCAAGCCACCGCACTGGTGTCCATAGTTTATCCTTTCCATTTTGCAGGTCCTGACCGTGCCCGTGCCAGAAACTGATTCATCACGCTTGTTTTAATCTTCCATTTTTTCATTCATATTCTGGATTTGTAAAAAAAATGCAAGATTGGATTGAGCACCTACACATATTGGATTGAGTTGATTTTTCTTGGGCCCACTCGAATTTTTTTTTTTTTAAATTTGATCAGCACGAATCATTTGTGCAGGGCCCGGAGTGGGCCCTACATGACCATCGGTGGCTCCCATCGGTGACTCTCATCTATTTTTGTAGCAGGGTTCGCAAAAAAAAATACAAGTGGGGTGGGGCCAATGTTCTCCGCCGCTCCTTTCCTAAGGATGACAATGATAAGAGTGGAATTTCTTTTGGTAAAATAGGAAGGGCCGACGCCATTTTTAAGATTCACCTAGGGCCCAGAAAACTGGGGGCCAAGCCCGTAGAACGGAGGCGAAAGATCATGGCCTCATCATTTGTCAATGTCCTACAAGGAAACAAGAAACACCACAATAACGTACACGAAGCTAGACTACGTATTTTAACCGAAACACACCGAATGAACAATTAATCACACATGTGCACAAGTGTCTGCAACTCGTAGTACTATTGGCCATTGGCTATTAGTGCATGCCACATTTCAAACATATGTATCTTGCGAATTTATTGATCCAAAAAATTCATTGACCTACTTGCTCACGATCAGTTTCGCCCTCGCATTACCTTCTATTATTCGAAATTGATCACCTAAGCCGAGTTGAACCATCAACAACCATATAAAAGTGAGGAGTTGTCCCCCTTTATTGAGTTTTGCCATGTGGGCATCGACTCTGCGCGCATTGACCCGCTGCATAGGACATCAATTAAACCCAGACTTTGCTTATTATCTTCCACCTTTCAAGCGGCCGGCCTTTTTATTTTCTTCAGCTCTTTGGCCAGCCTGCACGCATCAAACAACAAAGATTTGCTTCTGTCTCCCTTAACATCATTGGGTTCAACTATATATCACTACAAGAAATTGAGTTGTTTGCGACCAACAAGAAGGTCGCAAAAAGTTATCATTTTGGTCGCAAATTGATACAGCAACTATAGGGGAGCGAAATATCCGAAGGATAAAGATAGCGGAAGCGCTTAGCCGAGCTTCGATACCACCGCCGAAGGATAATATTCTTAATTCGCTAGGATATACTCTGTTCGTTCGGTGAAAATGCTTTGTTCTATGGGCTGTTGTTTCTTCGGTCGATACGTTCTTATTTGAAGACTGTTCTCTCAGAACCTTCTGGAAGGATCTAAAGAGACGTGGGAAGTCTTCTTTGGTAGGTGAGGTGACATCTCTGACTGATGTGACCCCTCTAGCCCTGAGTGGGCGGCTCACTAACCCCCAACAGGAGACAGACAATTAATGGCTCTAACTAGTGACGTCATCCGAGCATAGCCAGTCACGTGGGTGTCAGGGACAGCTTGCATCACACTTACTCTCCCCACCTTCGCCAATAAATAGGAGAGAGCTTTCTCCAAGAAAGAGGTTCAGATTTCTAAGCACTAATCTTCTTCCCTCCAAGCAAATTTCTTACAAAACCTCTTTTTCTCAAGCTCCCCTTTCTGACTAGATCGTCGGAGCTTCTTCCCGGAGGAACAGCACCCTCCGGTTCTACAGGTACACGAAGATCGACGTATATCTCTCGAGTCAACGGTCAACGGAGAAATCAGCCCCCCACAATTGGCGACTCTGCTAGGGATCAGGAATATTCACCCTAGCCTCGTGGGCCTGATTGCTATTTCCGCCATGACTCCACCCATTCAACTCCATTTCTTTTTCTTTCTATGGCTCAACATCTGCCTCCTCCAGGCCCGGAGAACTTCACCCTCGGACCATCTGGGTATAGTTCTCTCAACCTAAATCCCGAGCAAACGGCGAACAACGTTCCATCGGTGGCAAGATAGCTCTCCCTTCCACAGACAGAGTTAGATATCGCTTTGGCAGAACAGAAGCGTCAAGCGGCTGTTATAGCGATGCTCCAGCGACGGCTAGAAGAACGAGATGAAGGCGTGCTGGCAACTCCAGTCCACGACCAAACGGCCGGGCCGAGCAAGCCGAAGCGAACTCACAAGCGCAGCACGAAGACCCGTCCTGCGCACACCGCTGAGCTGGCAATATCCGAACGCCAAACGGTATTCGAACGCCTGGAAGGGGGGCCGCAGCAGCAAATGAGCCCGCGCCCTCGCTTATCGAGTCAAATTCGAGCAGAGAGTTCTAGATCCTCGGCCACGAGTTTAACAGCGGGCACTAATGGAGGAAGGGCCTTGGCTATGGTGCGTTCATCCGCGCTACGAAATTCAGGCGGACGGGATGGGAAACGGCCCGTGGATCTAAACGATCCACCTCGGCTGAGTTTTGCTGGGGAATATCCCGAATGGTCAGCACCGTCAAGACGGGGGTCCGAGCGCCATCATCTTGATCGACGTTCGGAAGGATCCCGGGGACATCATCAAAAAGAAAACCTAGATAGCCGTTCAGAACGTGACAACACCATCACTCTATATGATCAGTTCACGGGCCTCCCAACCTTGTATCAGCCGGTTGTTGGTCGAGTGGGGCTTCAGCAACCTCGGCCAGAAGGCTCAGGAAGAGCTCGAGAGCTAGCAAGGGACGATAGAGAGCGGCAGGGATACCAAACCGAGCATCGGAGGCGCCACTCCGAACGTCGGAATAATCCCGAGCCTCGCCCAGCTACTCCCCCTCCGGTTGCCCAACCCGTCCTTGTCCCGGAGGATACCACGAAACTTAGAAAGGCGAAAGCTTCTCCCTTCGTAGATGCCATCCAGCAGGAGCGGCCACCGGAACGATTCGTCATGCCGAAGCTCAAGCATTATGAAGCTAAAGAGGACGCAGTCGCTTTCGGCAAATGATGAGCTTCCACAATTTCTCCGATGCAATAATGTGCAAAATCTTTCCCCTTGCCTTGAGCGAGCCAATTATGCTTTGGTATAATCAACTGAAGCCGAAGTCCGTCACGTGCTTCAACGAACTAGAGTTGGAGTTCACGAAGAGGTTCGTGACTAGCAACATTCAGCCTAAGACGCTTTCCATGCTGGTCAACATGGGAAGAGCCTCGGGGGAGACTCTTCGGCTGTACACCGAACGATACTGAGAGGTTTACAACCTGATACCAGATTGCGATCAGGGAGTCGCTGCTGAATCATTCATGAACGGACTGGACCCAACGTCGGCAATGTTTCGTGATCTATCAAGGAACCCGCCGAAGAGCATGGGAGAGTTGATGACAATCATTGAGAAGGATTGCGTCCATGAGGAAGCAATGGCCGAGCGTAATGGCCCGAAGGTCATAGAACCCGTTAAACCGAGCGCCGCGGCTAAAAAGCAAGTGGTTAATATTGGGCAGGCAGCTGGAGGCCATAAACAGAACACTGGGAATCGGCCTCCACAGCATCAGCAACAAACGATGCAATAGCCAAAGCGAGAGCCGAGGCCCGACGAATATATTGCCGAACAGACGACGTTTACAGAACCTATCTACAAGCTTCTTTCTATCATTTGGAAGCTCCCGTTCTTTTCCTGGCCAACGGGTTTTCTTGGGACAGCTGGCCACGGGCCTGGGATGTGTTCATTCCACAAAGAGCGAGGACATTACACGACTAAGTGTTTACCCTTCAAACGGTACTTGGAAGAGTTAGCCGCGACAGGACATCTCAATCCCTGGATTGACGCTCGGAAAGGTTCTCTCCCTCCTCCTCCTCCTCTGCTCGGGGGAACATCAGTGTCATCCAAGGCATCGCTTCCGAAGGCCGTATCTCCGAACTACGGGCGGAAATTAATAAGGCCGTTGCGGCTCTCTCGGTATGCAGCGTGGCAACCTCGGGGAAGAGGAAATTTGAAGATCCGAACAGCGAAGGCCCGATTGCTTTCACATCCCAAGATTTGGAAGGAGTCCAAACGCCACACACCGATGCCCTAGTCGTAACAATGATAATCGACAAGTCCATGGTGCAGAGGGTATTAATTGACCAAGGAAGCTCGGCCGACGTAATGTTCTACTCGACCTTCAAGAGCCTTGGCCTTTCCCCGAGTCAGCTTCGGCCAGCATCAACACCACTCGTCAGCTTTACGGGAGCCCCGGTATGGCCACTCGGAGTTATCAATCTCCTCGTGCGAGCAGGTTCCAGAGTGATAGACGTCGAGTTCGTAGTGGTTAGTTCGCCCAGCCCATACAACGTCATCCTAGGCCGAGCCTGGCTACATGAGATGCAAGCTGTGGCCTCGACTTATCATCAAGTTGTGAAGTTCATCGGGTGGAACGGCCGACAAGAGAGCCTCCGAAGAGATCAAGTTCTGTCCAAGAAATGTTACATTAGCACCGTGACGACTAAGCAAAGCTGCCTTGAGGTTCAGTGTGTGGAGGTGGCTGACCCTATCGTCATGGAGGAAGTGGGGCTTCCTGCCGAGCAAAGGTCCGCCGAAGAGCTTATTTGCATGCCAATTAATGTGGAAGGCACACGATATTTTCTTGTCGGTAGCTCTTTAACCGAGGAAGAACGCTGGGAAATGTATGACTTCCTCATGCGGCACATCGAGGTATTCGCCTGGGATTCGAAGGAAATGCCTGGTATCGAGCCTTCGTTCGCCACTCATGCACTGAATGTAGATCCGAACAGAAAGCCAGTGGTACAAAAGCTCCGACGCTCATCTGTCGCTCATGTCGAAGCAATTGTTGCGGAGGTCGATCGGCTTCTGGAGGCTGGTGCGATTAGGGAAATCCTCTACCCTACCTGGCTCGCCAACCCTGTGGTCGTCCCGAAGAAAAATGGCAAGTTAAGGGTTTGTGTGGATTATACTAATCTCAACGATGCCTGTCCGATGGATCGATTCCCGCTTCCTCGGATCGAACAGATGGTGGATGCAACGGCAGGGTATGAGCGGCTGAGTTTCATGGATGCGTATCGTGGGTACCATCAAATAGCTTTGGCCAAGGAGGACCAAGAAAAAACGGCCTTCATCTCCCCTCGAGGTGTTAATTGCTACAACGTCGTTCCGTTCGGACTGAAGAACGCGGGGGCTACATTTCAACGAACAATAACTTCGATGTTTCCTGGGATGCTCGGTCGGATATTAGAGGCCTACATCGACGATCTGGTATGCAAAAGCAGATTTGCTCGGGATCACCTTCGGGATCTAGGGGAAGTCTTTGCCGTTCTAAAAATGCGCAAGCTACGACTTAACATGGAGAAGTGTGCGTTCGGAGTCAGTTCTGGGAAATTCCTCGGCTACAAGGTAAGTTGCCGAGGGATAGAGGCCGATCCAATGCAGCTCACTGCCGTGCAAAATCTCCAGGCTCCCACGACCATTAAGGAAGTACAGCGCCTCACGGGGATGGTAGCAGCATTGAATAATTTTATACGATGTTCGGGGGATCTTTGTCGACCTTTCTTTCAGGCTATCAGGACTAGCCGCCGAAGGTTCGTCTGGAGCGAGGAATGCGAACAAGCCTTGCAATCTTTGAAGGACTATTTGTCTCACGCTCCGTTGCTAGTCAAGCCCCTACCCGACGAAGATCTGTATCTATACCTGGCGGTCTCAGATCACGCCACAAGTTTCGTGCTTGTTCGGAAAGAAGGGATGGAGCATCAACCAATCTTTTACTCCAGCAAAACGATGATGGATTCTCAGACTAGGTATCTGCCTATGGAAAAGTTAGCATTGGCCCTCGTTTCTGCTAAGACGAGCCTTTTGCCTTACTTCCAATGCCATAGGATTGTGGTCCTTACTGAGTTTCCTCTCAAAGTCGTGCTTCGGAAGACTGACTCATCCAGCCGAATTCTCAAGTTTTCCCAAGACTTGGCTAATTATGACATACAGTTTGAACCTCGGACGGCCATCAAGGGACAGGTTTTGGCTGACTTCTTCGCCGAGCTTACCCCTGGGTTGAAGGATGAGGCCAACGCATTGGTTGCTGCCGAAGCAGTAGCGTGGCGGGAGCACAAAGATGCCACTGAAGAATGGGTTACGTCCCCACCAGAACCTCATCGTGGTCGATATACGTTCGGCAAGAAAAAGCCTACGAAGGAGTGGGCGTTATTCTCTGGAGAAGCTTGGCGTATGACTGTGGACGGAGCCTCGAATATCAATGGGGCTGGGGCTGGCATAGTTCTTGTGTTGCCTGAAGGAACCGTGCATGAAAATGTTGTTTCAATTGGTTACCAGGCAACCAACAACGAGGCCGAATATGAAGCCCTCATTGCCGGATTGCAGTTCGCTCTGCGGCTCGGTGCGGACTCGGTTCATGTGTTTTGTGATTCGAGATTGATTGTGGGCCATCTGAATGATGATTACCAAGCTAGGGATGAACGTATGAATGCCTATGTCAGCCACGTCCTAGCTCTTTTCAAGCACTTTGGGCGCATACAGATCGAGTGGATCGCTCGGGAACATAACGCCCACGCGGATGCCCTGGCAGGTCTTGCTTCGGTATACCGAGCCTCCGGCAGTCGCACCATTAGCTTCGACGAGGTCGACGCACCGAGCTTTGAACCTTCCAATCCTCCTGTGGCAGCCATTTATTTCGGCTCAAGCCGATTGGATCCCATCGTTTTATATTTACAAAATCAAACGCTGCCAACGGATAGGAAGGAAGCTCATCAGATACGGTGCCGCGCTGCAAACTATTTCTTGGATCCTAATGGACATCTCTATCGGCGAACATTCACCGGGCCTGATTTGAAGGTGGTGTATGAAAGTCAAGTGGAAGGGGTCCTGGATGAGCTACACTCGGGTAGTTGTGGGGCTCATTCGGGCGGCCGAAGCATGGCGCAACGGGCTTTGACTCATGGGTAGTGGTGGCCGAAGATGGTGAAACAGTCTGAGGAGTACGTGAAGCGTTGTGTTCGGTGTCAGAAACAAGCCTCGCTTATCCATCAGCCTGCCTTCCCCCTCAAGATGATCTCCAGCCCTTGGCCATTCGCTGTGTGGGCTTTTGATATTGTAGGGAAGCTGCCCAAAGCACCAGGGGGATTCAAGTATCTACTCACTGCTACCGACCTATTCACCAAGTGGGTTGAGGCGAAACCGATGGTCAAGACAACTGCTGGAGACGTGGAGCATTTCATTTGGAAGCATATCATTTCAAGGTTCGGCGTTCCTTACGCCATTCTCTCGGATAACGGCTCCCAATTCGTGGCGTCTGCCCTTAAAGCTTTTTACAAACGGCGTAAAATTACAATCCAGAATTCCTCGGTGGCTTACCCTCAGGGCAACGGCCAGGCTGAAGCTTCCAATAAAACCATCACTCGGGGACTCAAGCGACGTCTAGACCGGAAGCTCGGATTATGGGTTGAGGAGCTCCCTCATGTTTTATGGGCCTATCGTACTACACCTCGGCGCTCGACAGGCCGAACCCCGTTTTCAATGGCCTATGGCATGGAAGCCATCCTACCCCTCGCTACGCAGATCCCGACGGCTCGCACTGAGAATTTTCACCCCGTAGACAACCATGCACTCGTGGGTTCTGAGCTTGATTTTGCCGAAGAACTTCGTGACAGTGCCAACCTTCGGCATGCTGCCTATCAGCAAGAAGTTGCTAGGGGCTATAATAAGAATGTTCGTGCTCGGCCCTTTCAAGTTGGCAATCTCGTTCTTCGGATGGTTGTTGAGGCCAACAAGTTGACCAAGCTCAAGGATCCGTATGAGGGTCCCTACCGAGTAACCGCAAAGATAGGCCATGGCATTTACAAGCTTACTGAGATGGATGGAACGCTCGTACCTAACCCTTGGAACGCCCAGAAGCTTCGGAAGTTCCACGGTTAACAGTTGTCTTATGTACTTTATTTCTTTTACTTGTAATTTTTGTGGTCTTCACTCCTTGTAAGCCTTTGGGGCCTTCTTAATAGAATTTTCATTTCACTCTAATTCTTTCGTTTGTTGTTTCTTGGGTATCTCATCTTGCCCACGTTAAGCCGTTGGGCTCGGTATTTCACTCGTTTGGGCGTAATCCTCGTAGCTCTCGGTAATTCACTCGTTTGGGCGTACTCTTCGTCGCCCTCGGCATCTCATTCGTTTAGATCTCACCTTCATGGCCCTCGGTATTTCACTCACTTGCTTTCGGCCTTTCATTCCCTCACTGTCTCGTTGGTTCCTTATTCCTTTCCTTCGGTAATCCACCGAGACAGGGGGCTATAGGGAATGATGTAGGGAATGACTTGGGGAACAAAATCACTGTCGAAGGTATTATGAAGGGATACTCCAGCTCACATTAAAGCAGCTATTTCGTACAAGTATCAATCCGAACAAAAGCATTCATTTACATTTTTAACATCCATTAACAGCCGTACGCAATATGGATAAGATATGCACTATGAAAACAATTATGAAATTTCTCACTCAAACGAACGAAATTACTTAGTGAAATTCTCCATTCAAATTCTCCAGTCAAAATTAAACACGTGTTCTCATAAACATAACAATTGTTCGGTATTCGCCACCTCAAAGAAACCAACAAAAACAAAAACGAGTGAACTAAACAGTAACCCTTAAGGGGCAGTGAACAAGGAAAGTGTGGGATCCTCAGATGATGCCGGTATAGCTGCGGCTTCGGAAGGCTCGTCGGCTCCCTTGGTCTCACTCGGCTCATGTTGTGCAGCAGGCTCGGCTTGATCGCCGTCGGATGACCCGCGTGGAGGGACTTCGACCAAGACCCGTCATTCGTCGTCGGCCTCCACTCCGGCGTCGTCCAGGCCCCTGTTATAGCCCAACATAAAACTTGTTTTATGCTGTTCGTCGATTAGCTCGGCCTGAGCCTCGGCAAGCTCCTCAGCAGCAGCTTCTTCGGCCTCGAAGTACCCCCTTTCGTACTCCTTTTTTAGAGCTTCATCCACTTCCTGCTTCATCCCCTCTCTTCCTAGCGTCCTTCCTTCGGCGAGGCCCTCCTCCCTCCCCTCGGCTCTAGCTTTGTCTGCCGAGTCTTGCAAGCCCTTGACCAAGTCATGGAGATTGGCCACCTGCGTCTCCAGCGCCTGGCGTGCAACCTCGGACTCTTCCCAACTCCTCTTATATTCGTCGGCTGCATCTTTGCTGACTTGGAGAGTCTACAGCAGTGACTTCTTCTTCTTCTCATGTTCTGTGAGGTGGAAGTTCACACTCATTATGGATTGAGTGGCCTGCACAGAACAGTCATAAGTTATCCGAAGGCAAACTTACTAAAAAAAAAAAAAACAACAAAAGCAAAGATCTTACTCTTCCAGCGTGATAGTAGTACTCCGAAAGAGCTGCCTTGAGGAAAGAAGGAGCGTGGATATCTTTTGGGAGTCCTAGGCCAGAGAGAAGGGTGAGGGCCAAAGTAGGGTCTTCCTGCAGGCTGTCCGAGCGCAGAATTTGTTTCTTGTCTGGAGTAATGAAGCTCGGCATCCATGGGATCTCCCCTCATTCACCTTCTCTCTCAACCTCCTTGCCAGTCGATTTCACCGTCAACTCTTCGGCGAGCGACGTGGTTTTCAATTTTTTACTGGCTTCCCCACCCTTTGGTGAAGAGGGAGTGGGGAGAGGACGCTTTTGTGGCGGCGGTGGGACCTTTTTGCTCAGTGCCGAAGCCGAAGCTCCTGCCGCCCCAGATTTGCGTGCAGCCTTCGCCCGTTCTTTCTCCTCCATCTTTTTTTGGAGTACGGCCTTCATGTCTCGGGGAGGCATTGTTGTTTCTTCTTGTTCGGTGGACGTCCCCTCGATTGGTTGATGGATGAGCCCTCGGAGGGGTTTGTCCTGGCTTGGACGGAGCTGTTCTGGAAGTTCGGAGAGATCCTCGGAGCTCAGCTCCTCTGTGTCTGCTATTTTTTTCCTTATCCTGCCGCCGTAAGCAGCCTTGTAACCGAGGATCGTGGGCGCGTCCCTTTCTTCTGATGGGATCGTAAGAAGAGCGGTAGCAAGTCCACAACCCCTGGCCTCTCTAAGCAAGTCTCTGTTGATCTTGGGAGTATCTGCCGAGCAAAAAGGAAAAAAAAAAAAATTGAACTTCAGAATAACAAAATTAGAATGAAAAGAAAGTAAAGATGAGAGTAAAATATTTACATGGAGTTCCTCTGTGGGTGGCTATCTCGAACCTCCCATATTCTTGGGGAGGAAATTGATAGTTGCCTCGAACCTCAACGTAATCTGAGGCCCACTTTTCCGAGTCATACATGCCCTCGGGTATGATCTTCGCCATGTTCCTTCGGGAACATAGATAGAAACGAGAGTACCTGATGTTCCTCGACATCGTGTAATTCTCGAATAAATGGTGGGCTGCGAGTGGAAACATCTTCAGCTCGGCAAGTTTGATTACCGAGTGAATGATGCGGTAGGAATTGACACTCAACTGACAGGGGGTGAGCTTGAATCGAAACAGGACCTCTCTCAAGACCCTGTGCATCGGAAATCGGAGCCCACCCTCGGTAATTGCCATCAGAGGCACGGTGATGTGCTCCTCGCTGAACTTTATTCGGGGGCCCTCTACCGGGGTGATCACTACGTCGTTCGGGATCTGATAATCCCGACGGAAGTTGTTGATCCCCTCCTCGCTCTCGAAGAAACTCCAGTAGGGGCAAGGGTCCCTTCCCGCTCGGTCCGGGATCACGTCGGGATCGAGTGGAACTATCTTTCGTCTTTTTCTTGGAGCTAAAGACGAAGATGTGGCGCCAGTCTCTTCTACCCGACTGGAGGAAGCCGTGTGAACGTCCTGCTCGGCCTCCTCTTGTTCGGTTCCCCTCTCCTCGGCTTCATCCTCCTCTTCAGTAGGAGCACTTTGTTCTTCCTCTAGGGGGTCACTTTCGAGGTCTATGACGTCGCTCTCGGGACATAGCGTTCGGAGAGGGGTGACCTTTATGGGAAAGTCAACACCCTCTCTTCCCTCGGACGCGGCACCCTTTTCCCTGGTGCGGTATTCCAGAGCAAGCCGTCCAATTTCTTCGGTGACTTGTGGGTCGATGCTTTGAGTGCTCTCGAAGGAGTGATGTGACTCGCTCGGAGGAACTGGTTCAGACGAATCCATACCTAAAAACAGTGCAAGGGACAAGACCGTTAGCGAAATGCATGGTCGAAATCCTAATGTGCCTATGTTCGGTGAATTTGCTTTTCCATCTCATCCTACTTCCGAACGACGGCTTGTCATATGGGAGATCTAAGTGCAATGAGACGGATGAGCACGCAGTTCTGGGACATATTGAACTAAAGGATTGAGGAGGGATTTGTGTTGGATGTTCTAATCCTATTCAAACAACCAAGCAACCTGGATAATGGAAGATGTAAGGGTTGAAGATGTGCTTCGTTCGGAAGAACACAAACATCTTCAACCCGTTCACCTCTACCCAGGACGCGGTTTTGAATCTCAAAAAGGGCAAATGAAGAAACGAGGACAGAACTCAAACAGAACTGAAAGCAGCGTAAAGAATGTGTCAAGAATCGACGTGTACCTGGGAATCACGTTGAATCTTCTGGAATGGATGCGCAAATCTTCAAAAATTGCAGGCGACGGAATTCTGGGCGGAGCGGTTGAGACGATCGGAGAAGAAAGGGGAGGAAAAAGTGACTTTTCTCTCTCTAACTTCTCTTTTATACTTAGGGCGCAAATCGAAGCGATGCCGAGCCCCCAACCGCAGGATTTGGGCGGGAGACTGATGTGACCGTCGATCGCTGACACGTGGAGAACTAAGGGGTGCGCCGTATCGACACCCTATAACAAGGTGACACGTGGCGCCTTTTGAACCCAGCGGTTGCAGGAGCATTAAATGAAAGTTACAGCTCTTACGATTCGATATCTTTCTGACGATTGACGTGCGTTCGATGCTCGGGGAATCTTACAGTGATCTCACCTCGGCTAGAGTACTTCGGATGTAGTTCTTCGGCTATTGTTCTTCGGTTGCTATTATTTCAACTCCTCCTCCCCTAGGTAACTGGGAAACATGAGTTGAGGGGCTATTGTAGGGGAGCGAAATATCCGAAGGATAAAGATAGCGAAAGCGCTTAGCCGAGCTTCGATACCACTGCCGAAGGATAATATTCTTAATTCGCTCGGATATACTCTGTTCGTTCGGTGAGAACGCTTTGTTCTATGGGCTGTTGTTTCTTCGGTCGATACGTTCTTATTCGGAGACTGTTCTCTCAGAACCTTCTGGAAGGATCTAAAGAGACGTGGGAAGTCTTCTTTGGTAGGTGAGGTGACATCTCTGACTGATGTGACCCCTCTAGCCCTGAGTGGGCGGCTCACTAACCCCCCAACAGGAGACAGACAATTAATGGCTCTAACTAGTGACGTCATCCGAGCATAGCCAGTCACGTGGGTGTCAGGGACAGCTTGCATCACACTTACTCTCCCCACCTTCGCCTATAAATAGGAGATAGCTTTCTCCAAGAAAGAGGTTCAGATTTCTAAGCACTAATTTTCTTCCCTCCAAGCAAATTTCTTACAAAACCTCTTTTTCTCCAAGCTCCCCTTTCTGACTAGATCGTCGGAGCTTCTTCCCGGAGGAACAGCACCCTCCGGTTCTGCAGGTACACGAAGATCGACGTATATCTCTCGAGTCAACGGTCAACGGAGAAATCAGCCCCCCACAGCAACCAAAAAGTGTGGTCACCAAGCTGGTCGCAATAAGCTAGTCGTATTTGGTATTTCTTGAACAAACTACGTTGTGGTCGTAATATGTTCCACATTAGGCGACCACATGGATCCGGTCAAAATAAGATTATGATTTTGTGACCAACCGTTGGTCGCAAAAAGAAGTAAAATGTGGTCGCCAAATACAAGCTCTGGTCGCAAAAAGGGACCATTAAACATCAGAAAAACATGTTTTGGTGACTCAATAGTGGGTCGCAGAATGTATTTTCTTTTGTCACAAAAAAGGTCCTTAGAATTCAAATCTACCTGTTTTGATAATTAGAGAATTTGGTCTCAAAAACACTTCTTTTTTACAATGGATTGCGTTGATCACAACACAATTAATTCTCTAGCAAATATCTTTTGTAACTGCAAACTAGCTTGTATATCAAAAATACCCAAGAACCAACTAGTTAGTCTCGAGATACAACATTAACAATAATATTCTTGACATTAATAACCACGTAATGTTTTTCGACAGCAACAAAAAGTAATCAACCATCCCAAAAACAATAAATTTCACAACCTACTTGTTTTCCAACATGTGTTTAGTTACACCACATTCAAAACTATAAATATTTGGTAAAGTCCATGATAAAGTAGCAAAAAGTGGACTTCATTACTCCAAGCTCTAACCAAGTCCAAACTCGAGTAGTTATCTATGTCTGCGAAAAGTGACTCCATACTCCATTCTGCCAAAAAAGTGTCTTCATAGTCCATTTGCAAAGTTCAAAACGTGGGTAGAGTACAAGATGGCTAAAGTCAATTGGAGTTACAATGTAATAAAAGTAGTGAGCCACTTTTGAAGGAACCCAAATGCAGCAATAGTCCAATGTCATAATATTATCCAAGAAATGCCATAATTTCAATATCATAGGTTGGATACATAATCTAGGGAAATCCAAAAGCATGCAACGCTTCAAAAATTGCAAAAATATCAATCCAATAATTGTGGAAATGATTAGGATGAAGCATAAGAGCATTCACAATCATCCAATGAGTATCAGTATCAAACATGGGTACACTACAAATATTAATCACCCTCGAAGTAGTTTTCGACTGAATAACCTATTATTTAGGATACCTAAATGTAGAGCAAAAACACAGTTTTAAACGTGTTCTTAGCGTGTTTCAAGAGTATCCCTCGCGTGTCTGAGTAGAAAACATAAAAGAAAGAAAAATTACAGAGTGTCGTGTCATGGACATGTGAGGTTGGTCGACGTGTCCTTGCTTCTTAGCTTGTCATAAGTTCCCTGAACTGAACATTCAATTAAAAACTCAACAATAGAGCGAGAGAGAGAGAGAGAGAGAGAGAGAGAGAGAGAGAGAGAGAGAGAGAGATGA
>BPLS01023080.1:4232-14281 GCA_019656275.1 Rhododendron kiyosumense
AGCGGAACCATGGTGAGGTATAGCTTGGTTATCCGTGGAGAGGAGCCAAAGCGATTGTGTGCCAATGGGAACCCGGTGCGGCGGAACCATTGTGAGGATACTCGGGAACCCGGAACGGCGGAACCGAGGTTGGGTGTGTATGGCTTGGTTATCCGCGGTACGGAGCCAATGCTAAAGAAAGATTTTGAAAGGCTTGGTTATCCGCGGTACGGAGCCAATGCAAATGATTTTGAAAGATGTTTTGTAAGTGAAAATGATTGACACGGTCTACGATGAGTCGCGTAGGAGAAATCGGGAAATCTTGGACACCAACGTTAGGTGATTAACAAATACGGATAAGTGATTGTTAGTATTGTTGTAATTGTTTGCCGTGTAAGGTTGGTTGGGTAAGGATTTCCTATTGAGCGTTGTAGCTCATGGTGTTGCCTTGTTGGTGACCCTGACATATTATATCGGTGGCGACGCTGGTATAATGTGTCAGATCTTGTAGATGATCAAGATGGACCGTTCACTTGGAGGCGTCCGGAGCTGAGGAGCTGGCTAGGATGAAGAAGCAAGAGGAGCTGTAGTTAGGAAACCTTAGTTTCCTTTTTGTTGAATAAATGTACCCTTTGAAGTATTTATAATGTAATAAACTCTTTTTATTATGTAATAAATGCTTCTTAACGTACCCTAATTTTAAGGGGCGTTACAATTTCATATACAGTGATAAATATTCCACATTGAGTGGCAAGTATTTCTATACTTACTACTCAATGTGGAATACTTACTACTACTTATGAAATACTTACCACTCAATATAGAATGGTACCCAAATGTATAATACTTATACTCAATGTGGAATATTTACTACTTTATATGAAATAATTTCACATTGAGTAGTAAGTAGTATTTCATATGGGGTGGGTGGTAAGTATTCCACATTGAGTGACAAATATTTTTATACTTACTACTCAATGTGAAATATTTACCACTTCTTAAGAAATACTTACCACTAAAGTGGTTTTTTTGGTACCATATACACACACAAAATTGTGTACCATAGATGGACTCTTTTACGACAATCTAGACGTTTCACTTGGCCTATAGGACAATCGAAAGGTTTGATCCCCTCCGTAGCACTAAGGTGAGAGTCAGATCTCGTCCTGGGTTACCCTCCAGACCTGTTCAGTTCAGCTTTTTGTGGGCCTTTTTCTAGTTTACAATAATAATCGAAACCGTTTACCTTTTAGAGCTTGTCAAGACCAACGACCATGTCAAAATTCACGTTGATCGGATACTAGTTTTTATCATTTCAAAATGCATAAGTTTCAAAGAAATGTGTTGAAGAATTGCAATCCTGTGTTTCACACATCTTTCTTATACAAACATTAATGCATTTTAAAATGATATCAACGGTATCCAATCAACATGATTTTTGGCATGGTTATTTTTTACTAGCTCTAAAAAGTGAACGACTCTGATCATTATTGTGAATTCCAAAAAAGCCCACAAAAAATCGAACTGGACCATACTAGACGGGATCTGACTCCCCTAAGGAGGGAAAGGCAGTATTTAAATTCCTTCCTTGTGAATTGTAATCCATTCGTGTTTTTATTTTATTTTTTGTAGTGGGCCGAAATATTGATTATAGCCCAATGATCTGATTAGGCCCCTCCCTTTCGTTAGAGCATCTCAAATTCATAGAGTATGGATGTGACACATTGATTATAGATTTTGTAATTTATTCTATATTTTCTTCACTTTTTGTATTTTTTGGATGAATTTGGGAGAGATCCATTGTCATTTCTATAGATTTTGTTTTAAAATTTACTTTTTAGATCTCCAAATATGGAGACCACACTTTAAATTTGGAGACCAAATTTCTAAAAAGGATAATGAGTCCCTCCAAGATTCTTTCAAAAAATACAAAAAGTGAAGAAAAATGAGAAATTATAAAATCTCCCGTCAATATGTCATATCCATTCTCTATTTTGAAGAAATAGAGATGACTCTTAGGGACGAGAGGAGGAGCATAGAGATTCCTCACCCATTTGGGAGACAGCCGGGTCGGAGCATTAACTTGGGTCGCAATCAGGCACTGCACTGGTTCTGCCATGTGGCGCGTCCAAACAGTAAACAAAGAGATCGCCGCACAGTACTAGTACAGTCCAACCACGTGTCACCATTGGGTGTCTACACGTGGCACGGTCTCCGGTTGGGCTGTAGCAAGCCTTTTAGCGGTTGTAGGAACGGGCGTACAGGTCCAACCCGGTGTGGCCATGTGACTTGACAACGTGCCGGCTGACAAGCTCAAGGGCACTCTACAATCTGGCCAAGCACCCAGACATGTTAGCAGTGGTCAGTGACACTTGACCTGCAAGACAGAGCACTCATCTACATATACTACATTGATAAACTCTAACATATATGCTCTCTTCTCTCGAATCTCTCCTATGAAGTTTGATTTTTCTTATCTTAAGTTGTAACTAACTTAGTTATCGGAGTGCCTGCCGCCCACCTTCGGATAGTAGGCACTAACCGTTTGTTTCTTGTGCAGTGAACAGAAGAAAGAGGAAGGGTAGAGAACCCAATCCACAAGTCATCTAGAGTAGGGATGGCAATGGGGACGGGTCGAGGACGGTGGGTACTACCTCCACCCCCTACCCATTACCCCCTACCCCATCCCCATCCCCGACCCGATCCCCAACGGGGATTTATTTTTTTCCTCCATCCCCGACCCTAACGGGGAACGGGGATCCAAAACGGGGATTCGGGGATTCGGAATTCGGGCATCTGTACTTCACAATTTCAGCACCTAACAGCATATACTAGCATGTGAAAGCCGAAAGGACTTGGATTGTTTTGTATTTTTTTTCTACGGAAAAGGGTTGAGGAAACAGTACTAGTAACGGTTGTCGGTTGGCTAGGAAGTTAGGAGCCAACAAAGCTCCACAAATAGAATTAGAAAAGCCAACAAAATAAAATAAAGTAAGGTGTCAAGAAATGAATGGAAAAGAAAAGTGGACTGAGTGGTGCACTGGTGCGGCGGAAATGAATGGAAAAGAATGAGATTATGAGAACCCTAAAAAAATATACTACTGAAGGGGTATGTTTTAATATAGTATATATTTATTTATTTTTATATATAAATATATATATTTCGGGGATTCGGGGACGGAGTAGGGCGGGTAACGAACGGGGAACGGGGACGGGTAGGGTTCGGGGCGGGGATAAACCTATCCCCGCCTCCTACCCGATCCCCGAATTTTTTTAAAAAAATTCCCCATACCCTACCCGATCCCCAAACGAATCCCCAAAGTTCGGGGATTTTCGGGGAGGGGAACGGGGAGGGTTCGAACGGGTCGGCCGAGATTGCCATCCCTAATCTAGAGAGTCTGAGAATGAGAGGCCCAATTCCGAAGAGTGAACATCACCCCACATTTTCCTGAATGATATTGATTCACGAAAGGACAAAACTGTTCTTACAAAAAGAATTACATTCACCATACAACCTAAAATTGAGGTGACACCCCAGAATTGACGGTAAAACAACTATCATAAGGCCCATCCAAAAAACAACAATCATAAGATAAGGTAACATATATTTATCATAAGGCTGCGGATAATGACCACAAACCCGTTAAGGATTTATAGGTTGAAATCGAAGTGAGCCATAAAGAAATTCCCTCCTAAACCCCCCAAAAAGCCAAACAAAAATAAAGAAATTCCGTGAAATCCACAAGCGCGCTGTAGGAAATGGCTGAATTTCCGACACTTCAAGTGGATTTGCCTCGTGCGTCTCACATCTCCTGCTCCGAACCTCTAATGCCGAAACTTCAACTCCTCAGGATCGAAAGGCGGTCAAAGAGAAATAATGAATGAACAGGACTGGTGGTGGCTTAGGATGAGGATTTGTAAGGTGTTTGCGAAGGGGTTGGAATAGAGGCGAGCCCTTCTAGGGACACCAACCGTCTATGCACTATTGACTATTCTAGCACGTGGGGTTATTTTGGGTCTCACACAGATAAACATCAACGGTCTGTGTACTGTACCAGCACGTGGGGTCATTCCGGGTCTGTCACAGATAATTCGATAATTTTAAAATAATTTTTTCAGTAGCCCCGTGAAAAATTAGCTTAATACGATATGAATTTTTCATCCAGAAAAAATGAAAGATTGGATCAAACACCTACATGTATCATATTGAACTGATTTTTGAAGGGACAACTCAAAAAATTATTTTAAAATTATTGAATTATCCATGTTGGATCCGAAGTGAAACCCGCTTGCCAGTTTATGTACCGCCGTTGGTGTCCCTAGTTTTTTCTGAAGAGAGGCACATGGAGGAGATGGTGGAAGGGTGACAACGGTTGGAAGAGAGGCGGAAATTGACGAAGGTGGAGGTAGTTGGAACAGAGAAAAGAGGAGAGAAAAAACCTCACCAAAAGAGATGGAAAGCTGTTACAAAGGAAGGAGCAGGAACAAAAATAGGTGAGGGAGTAATTAGATTTGTGGCCGTAGATGTGAGAAGAAACACTAATGCTTTTTAGGCAAAATTATTGGAAATACTGTTTTGGCTTGTAATAGTTTTATTTGAAGTACTATTGTAATAAATGCTAGTGAAGACTAATGACTTAAATATGGCAGGAAAGTAATAGGATAGTTGTACTTAGTCAGGAAGACTTCTACGTCCAAAAGTAGTAAACAGTAGTGTCCAATTATGTTTAAGTACTGTGTAGTGATGTAAGCGCTGATACTGGGCAATCCCTCCTTGCGCCTATAAAAGGAGGGCGTCTCCCCTTGTAAAAATCAGACTTAAGCGAGCAAACAATAATATCAATGTCTTTCTAATATTCCTGTGTCCCTCTTTGATCCTAACCTACTTTGTGTTTGTACCCATTTCGTATTAGAAAGACACTGATATTATTGCTTACTCGCTTAAGTCTGATTTTTACAAGGGAAGACGCCCTCCTTTTATAGGCGCAAGGAGGGGTTGCCCAGTATCAGCGCTTACATCACTACACAGTACTTAAACATAATTGGACACCTGTTTACTACTTTTGGACGTAGAAGCCTTCCTGACTAAGTACAACTATCCTATTACTTCCCTGCCATATTTAAGTCATTAGTCTTCACTAGCATTTATTACTATTGCCTTCGTTTTTCAAGTACGAAGTTAGGAACATAGGGGGAAAGAGGGCAAATTGGGAAGGGAGAGAGGTATTAAACATTCGAAAAAGAGCTTGAGAAACTATGAACTAACACTAGCATCTCTAATAAACTCTTCAAAAACCAAGAAAAATTAACTGAAATTTCATATGCAATTTTCTGAGTTTTTAACTTTCTATCTTTTGTAAGCCGAAGCATCAACATTATTGAAAATAGTATTTGACGGGTCACATTTATAGCATATATTAGAATGCACACAAAAATTCATCTTTCGAATTGCTATATTTAGTAGCGATGTATAATTTTCGTGTTGAAATTCAAAAGATGAGCAAAAGTTGCTTTCTGAGGCTACGAAGGGCTCCCATTCTACACCTGCAGTTTGCTCAAATCCATACAAGACATGCCCAGAGGGAAAAAGATCATACTAGCAACACGGAGTAGACAAGAACAGAACTACATACAAATGGGTTGCTCGACAAGAACATTCAAAAATCAGGCTCTACTTGCCTAGTTTCTCTAGGATCAACTCAAACAGTGGGCTATTTCATATCATGCTGCCCAGGCTCAACCAATTTCCAAAGCTCTCATTTTCCCATCTGCTACTTTTTTAATAAACCAGAAAGCTCACCCTTCTCATACATCGACGAAAAGATATCACACCCGCCAACCAACTCACCATTCACAAAAATCTGTGGAAACGTAGGCCAGTTACTATACTTCTTCAGCGTCTCCCTCAATCCCTGATTATACTCTTCGTCAAGCACATCTATGCTCTCATATTCCACACCTTCGCTTTCAAGTATTCCCACCACCTTTTGGGAAAATCCACATAATGGAGCACTTCGTGATCCCTTGATGAAGGCCACCACCTTATTTTCCTTCACCAGCCGATCAATGAGTTCCTCCAGTGGGACTGTCAATTGGACGTGTCGGCCAGGTGTTAACCGTAAATCGGGCTTCTTCTTTGGTGGCTGCTGAACCCATGTCGTGTTTCCAGATTCGTTGCCTGGTGGGACCTTCCCAGTGGATCCTATGTGTTCCTCCATCCATGATTTCCAGGCTTGGGTTAGAGCTGTTCTATCTGGGTCATCTACCACCCCAACCTGCACAGAAACATTAGTAATGAAATATTGGCTTGGTGTTATCTAACCTATTCCTTAAGGGCCTCATTGTTTGTTGGAAGGCTTGGAGTATTACAATTCCAACAGGGTCACCTATCCTATGTTTTGTTGAAACATTTGGAGTCATATGATTAAATATCCGTTGGATATGCAATTCCGAGAAAACAGGGTCATACGTTGGAAGATATGATCTTATAACCCCACCACTATTAGTGTAATGGGTTTGCATACCCTATGAGATTACATGTCCCTTTACTATCAGTGCAGTCAAACAAACGGACACAAATGCTCATAATTCAATGTACTGGCAATGAAACATGTACAACAAAACAAAAAAAATTGCAAACTGAAAGTGCACCAATTTCACGGATTGGAAAATCCAAACATAGAATTCTGAGATTTCGGCAGCTTTTTCACCAAGCTAGCTGACAATGTGGCTGATGCACAGAATAATGGGTCTGCTATTTGCTTGGCACTTTCATGATTTGACATAAGCGGACTAGGCTAGGTTTTGCATTGCACGACTCAGGCTCAAAATCACAGGAAGAATGTGAATAGGTGTACAAAAAGCAACACGATAATAATTTTGCGCCACAACTTTGTAGTCGCAGTCCTCCAACTCCATTTCAGACATCTCACAGTAATAGGTCATTAGGAGCATCACCAATCATCTGACATCTCCTGAATGCTCCATGTCAAAACAAAAAACTTGACACAACTACTCCAAATCAGTGGATGGTGTCTTCCATGCCAAGTTTCTTCCAATTTTTCCAGAATTTGGAAAAACGCCAAAATTTGGCACTGATTTCTCCTCTCTATCTCTAGTAGCACTAAGGGGAGGTAGACCATAATTGACCTCAGAGGTTGTAGCTCCATAGGACTTATGTTTTCCATGATAGCGTCAACAGAGTTCAATACATAAAACGGATTCATGTAGTCTACCCCAATTGATTGGGACTTGAGGCTCCATTGGTTCAGTGTGGTTCTCCTCTCTCTCTCTCCTGATAGGACCCACAAATGGCATGCGCATTTGTTTGTGTTAAGAAAATAAAGAAACGATATTCACATCTTTGGAGCAACAACTCTTAAGTTATGGAATTTCTAGTGCGCTGAGAGCTGGCATTGCCATTTTGGCAACAACCATGGAGATGCTCTAAGTAGGCATACCACAACGTCTCATTTTCTTACGGTGGAATCTGAACGAAATATGTATAAAGCATCTCCAATCCTTAACCTTTTCCTACGAAAACTCAAAATTTGACTCAAAACACTAAAAATTCATCTCCAATTGCACACCATTTTGCCTACCCTTTTTTGAGTTCTAACTTTTTTCTTCCCAAAATGAAAGGAGACCCAAATCCAAACCTTTTTTTTTTCTCAACCCTTCTTTTCACTTTCTTATTATTTACAAATGTGCCATTTTGACCCAAATTTTGCCGGGAAAAATAAGGGAGTAGCACTGGAGAAGGCAAACCCCGAATTGGAATTTTTACCCCAAATTTCACCCGAATTTGGGCTTAAAATGGGTCAGGGTTGGAGATGCTAAGATTACCTTAATGGAGCAACAAAGCTCCGGCAGCGATTTCCTGTGACCAAGAACACTGGCCGCAATGTTCCGAGACAGACCCACGAACTGAAGGTCCCCGTTCTGATCGTAAACGCCGTACACTCCGGCCACCGCCGGGAAAGTCCCGGCTATTTCCTCAGATTCCGGGGGAACTCCGACCGGCCTAGTCTCGGAGAGCTTCTTGATAGCAGAAACAACGGCGGTTCGAAGGCGAGATTTAGTTAGGGTTTTGGTTCGGAGAGAGATTATTATAGAGGGGAAGTGGTGGGAGGGATTCTTGGGGTGGGAGTAGAATGCATGGGTGGGGGTAGTTTTGGGAGAATAAGAAGAAGAGAGCAAAGATGAGGAGGTGCTGCGGATTGGTGGTGATGATGATAGGTTGATTGTTGCCATTGCCATTGGAGAGAGAGAGAGAGAGAGAGAGAGAGAGAGAGAGAGAACCGGTTGAGATTATTGACGAAGGAATAGGATCATCAAACCATGTGGGTGGATCGGGTTTCAGATTTTTTTTGGTCTGGGGCATTATATATAACTTATTGGAGTATCAACGTAATACGGTTTAACGATTTTTGAATCTTATTTCCTTATAAATTCTAACCATTGATTTGTTCCATAAATTTTACGACTCTTTCTCCATCTCTCAAATAATATAATTGTATAATTATCACTAATTAAATTTCACGTTGCGCCGTGCCTTCAAATACAGGTAAACTCTATATTATATAGCCAATCATTCATAATGGATGGTTCATGCCAAAAATATTAACGGGTAATAACAGATTGGCCCCAATTTTATATTGGAGTTTCGGGCCATTTATTTTTTGTCGTGCTAACATGTCAATATCTTTTTTAAAGATGTTTTTACTATTTTACTCTTGTCATTTTTTCGAACCCTCAGAATTCACAGTTCTTTGAAGAATTCACACTGCCGCCGCTTAATAATTTAGGGCAAATCACTTAACAGAAAAGTACCTATGGGTCTAGAAAACTAGTACTTAATTCTTATTAAGGATGTACTCAATTTTTATTTACCTCTAAGAACATCATATGAAAATTATCTTTTTACCCTTAACTAAATATAATTTCACACTTCATTATTATCTTTTCAAAATTTTCATCATTCCCTTCCACCTCCACCCCACAACCACTTCCCGTCGGCAACCACCTCCGGCCAGAGACTATTTTCGACGAAATTTCACTACTTCAAAAAATTAGTGAAATTCACTACTTATCAAATTTTTTTAATTTCAGCGACCACTTCGGCCGGTGATTTTTTTCAGCAAAATTTCACTACAAGAAATTCGTGAGATTCACTACTTCTCAAATTTCACTGGTTTTCAAATTTCACAAATTTTTGTTGGATTTCAAATTTCACTGGGCGTAGATTTTATAAAAAATTCGTCTAGGATCCACTATAGAGAACTTGTAATCCAATTAGTCCACTTCTAATATTTGTAACCTCTCTAATCCACTAATATAGTTTAGTAAGACCTTAAGTCCACTTCTTTTAAAAAAGAAATTAAATCAAGACAAAAATGTCCTCCTATATAAGCTATCTTATGACAGAAACCCAAGACCAAAAATAAATCTAGAGCACAGCCACCTCTCTCTCTCTCTCTCTCTCTCTCTCTCTCTCTATTGATGCCACTGCCGCCATGGCCATGAAACTCGTGATGGGTACCTACAGATGAAAGCCCAGTTCAAAATCTCTCCTCCGAACTCTGACAAAAATTCGTTCGTGGAACTAAACACCGACTGCAAAGCCATGGCCGACATTGCCGTGACGAAATTCAATCGGGTCCTTTCCCTCCTGAGCCGCACCCAAACTGGCCACACTCGGTTCCGGCAAGCCCCTCTGGTTTCACACCCCCCGATTCCGGTCCAACCCAATGACGGGCTGGAGACTAGTGTCTATTGCCCAACGACGGGCCGGAGCCCCTCTGGTTTCACATAGTGGCCTTTTAGATGCAATTTTGTGTTCTTTCTTTTTCAAACAAAATGAGTTTGTGTTTGACTTGTACAGGTGTAGATCTGTGAACTCTTTTATGTAATTTGCTGTCTTCTTCCCAGTTTGATTAGTAGTGTTGTTCTAGTGGTGGTATTTGAAATGATGGTGAGCTTAGTGGTGGTATTTGAAATCTTGAGGCTCGTGAAGAAGGTTGATGTCACGACCCTGACCCGCCCCTTGAGGTCTTAATCATGACAAATGC
>BPLS01023084.1:0-11116 GCA_019656275.1 Rhododendron kiyosumense
CCCCCGCATAATTTCTACATATGGAATATTGCTGTTCGATCTCATCGGCTGGGGACATCCTTGAAAATATGATTTTTTTTTTTCCGGAAATTAACTACCACCTTAAAGTCGTATATACCAAAAAAAGGTCCTAGTCGCTGTCTTCTGAATGCCCGTCTTTGTAAGTTATACTGCGTATCCCGGCTTCTGGACCTGCCGGGCAATCTTCCTAACAGTTAAAAGCGTCTCCGGTCTTTATTTTTTAATCGAACTATTTGCAACTCTTGTAACTTCATTGTTACACGGTGTCACTGCAGTACCGTTAATTTGATTTTTTTTTTTACTTATTTTCAATCATGAATAAGTGTAGAGCTCAAGATTAAAATATATATGTCCCACCTTAATGCGCTTTTGCATAGGGACGAGGGGCGCTGTGCCCAGAGGTAATGTTCAATAAGACATGAGGGTGCATTTGCTCCGAACAAGAACACATGCGGCGGATATATGACGGTCATTATGTTTGTTTTTTCAGCGTTTTCGAGTGTTTTTTATTTTCTATAATCGATCATTGTCATTGTCAAAATGCACACCTCGGTTGATTTTAAGAACTTTAATTGGCTCAAGATTTTTAAAATATGAACGATTTGCATGACTCGCTTAATATTAAGAACTTAAAAGTGCTGGTTGTGCAAATTTAATGTGGCCCGAGATTTGAAAATATAATTGGTCTTTGTCGAATTCAACCTTTCCACTTTTTGAGGAATAAGCTTTTTGGTTGAATGTCTCGTGCACAAATAAAATTATTCTGGTTAATTACTTGTGTCTATATATCTTATGTTGCCGTGTGGATGGTGATAGTCCATTCTTCCTACAACAGAAAACCATTATCCTCAACGACTTTTCCTTTTTGAAACCGTTGCGTAAAAGTCTCATTATCTATGGTAGCAAATATATCACTCTCAATAGCAGAATCAACCAAAGTATAATCCAATAGCATCAAAGAATAAATTTTTCTAAACCACCGTATTTTCATATATGACTTTTAAATAATAAATCTTCCACTATATATATTAGTCAATAGTCTAATCAAAAGTTAAGAATACAGATATAGAGAGATTATGAGGGAGACTTAAAGTGGACAATCGCATCTGGCCTCTCAGGATCTGCAAGTAGATTAAAAAAAAGAATCTATATGTGATCTTATATATATTTTAGGGCAAAATTTGATAAGTGTATACAGACTAGATTGGAGCTCAAAGACCTGAACAATTAAAAGAGCATGCCAATTAAGCCAATAAATGTCGTAATTGTTTAATTCTTTCTAAAAGGAACATTTTTTTTAACTGATAGTGGTATTTTGATTTTTCAAAAAATGATATAGTATTGATTTCCTGGAATCACATTCAAGTATAGTCGTCACGAACGTTTCACTATAGAAGGAACACTTTTTTTTTAAGGGATTGGATATTAATTATTCGGGGGATGACGTAGTTTTGATGTCCTAACTCCTAACCTCCCATCGAAATGCAGTTGTCAAGAAAAGGAATGATATACGCCTTTTCACTATAAAACGAAGATTGTCCGCTTTGCAAACGAGAAATTAATTTCATGCATTTTGTCAAAGAAATTCAAACTTATATTTATTAAAAATCTTATGCCAGTTCTTGTATTAAAATTGCTTTTGAATAGATTGTTTAAGATTTTTTAGAAAATCTCGTTGTACAGTAATCAATCAACTACCAACGAAACTAAAAGAATTGGACAAGTACCACATTTTCTTATTTTTATAGGATACATTTGTGAAACCAAATCTTAACAACAAATGTGTTGTCTCAACACTTTCCCAATAAGTTCATGAAAATCGTGTCGAGCCGACATAAATATAAATAATAATTAAAAAAACCAACATTCAAATTAAGAAGCTTGGCATACATTTACAGACACAAACACTATCGGTTGTTTAGGTGGTATGGTTAGGCGATCAAATGGACCCAATGAGCGAAACTTGGCACTCCATCATTAACCACAAACATCATATAATTAATTCTTAGCCATTATTTTGCGGAGTAGTAGTTAATTCTTGATTCTTATAAATTTATTTTTGATACGGAACGACGCATTCATGTGACTATCATTATTTGAAGTGAGATCTATCTATAGAGATAGGAAGAGGGAGAGAAGTAATTTTAAATTTGGAGCCTGAGTTTGAAAAGATTGGTTTGCTCTTACTTTAGCATATTTTCTGATTCCATATATATCGTGATACATATATCTGACCCTACAACCTAGGCATACTCAGCCAGTAAGACTTATCTGGGATCTCAACTGGACTGCACTTTGTAGTTCAGGCGTTTTGGGCCTCCCTAGCTAAGACTCGCCTCCAATGCTTGGAATCGATTTACCTTTTTGATAACTAAGTGTTCGGGTCCAATTATGCATACTTCGACTAAAGTCATAGTAAAACTCTGAATAACGGATAATCCCTCCTCCCATCTGGGCTATTCCATTCGAGATCGCTTTTGAGTCCAAGTAAACTCAGGCAATGCAACCGTATTTTGGGATCATATTTGGTTAGGTGAATCTTCTTTGAAAGAAGATTACCCGAGGCTGTTTTCTTTATCTACTCAAAAAGAGGTGTTGATCAGTAATTTGAGGGTTGAAGGATCAGGGGATTTAGTGTTGGGAAAAATCTCGGCAATAACATAAAATTCCAGATAACAGTTTCATTAATAATTCGACAATTACATAATTGAAACAAATACAGTTGCAAATTAGAATTACAAGAACGAAATAAGAACAGAATATTTAGAATCGAACCGAGTCCCGTGTGGTACCACGGTCTCCTTAAGAAATATTCGCCGCCTACCGTGGGTGTTGTAGGTTGTGTCGGCGCCTTTCTCCCAGGGTTGGCTCGGTTAAACCGCAATCCGCCGGAACACCGCCGTCGACTGCCTTGGCGAACTAACTATCGCCTGCCTCTCTCTCTCTCAAGAACTGACTTTCAGAATGGTTTTGGATGCTCTGAATTTCTTGTGTCTTCCTCCAAACGGGATGCTTCAATTTATAGAACCTGGAGGAGGGCTGAATAACTCCTGCAATGAATTCTGGATTGAATTCAGAATTCATTTCTGCCATGAAGAGGGAGGTTACGGGAATAAAGACCATCATGGGAGGGTTACGGAATATTGATTTCCCACAATCAATACGTCTATTGATTGCGTCCAGGTACAACGAACCCGGGACCGGTTGCCTCGGGAGACCCTCCAAAATCCCGGTTTCATTCACCCGAAATTCTGTAAATTTCCAACATTTAGTATTCAGGAGAGAAATGTTTGGGCGAGAGAAGCAAGAGATGGATAACTTGAAACAGAGGCGCCAACAGGTCACTCTAGACTCATCGAAACCTGATACCTTGTAGTGGAGATGGACGAATGACGGTATTTTCTGTGTCAAGTCAGCTTATGGGCACTACGAATTGCTAAACTATCCGAGCAATATGTTGTTGGGGTCCCTATGGAAGAATTTGGGCCCTCCAAAGGTGGAAACCTTTGCTTGGATGGCGGTTAAGGAAAAACCAGTAACTAGGTCAATCCTTCTCAGTAAAAACTTGATCAGTGTAATTCAATTAGCTTTGTGTCCCCTTTGTTCCTCGAATCTTGAAACCCATCAGCATTTGTTTCTTCATTGTCATTTTTCTCAGAGTGTATGGTCAATAATCCTAGACTGGTGGAACATCAAATGGGTCTATCCACTCTCTGTCCCGGAATTAGCAAATTGGTGGTTTGCGAATGGATTTTTCAACTTGGAAAAACATGTGTGGGAAGCTTGCTTCTATGCAACGTTGTGGTCTCTTTGGTTGGTGATGAACGACTCTATCTTCAACAATTCAACGAAACAAGTTTGGGAGGTGGGGGAGTTAGTCAAAACTAGAGTTGCAATATGGATGAAGGCGAAGTTCGACATCAAGGTCTACACTGTTGAGGAGTTCAAAATTTTCCTAGATGGTGTTTGAAAACTGAGATTGTAACCTAGTTTTCAAGTGTGCATCCAACTATCAGTTGGAGGTGTATGTAAATTCGGGCTTTGTCTAGCTCTTTCTTTATTTGTTTTCTTCTCGATGTACCCCTTTCGAGATTAATAAAATGTTTCCTTTGCTGAGGAAAAAAAAAACTCTATATAGACTGGTCTCCGCGTAATTGATTGTACGATAGTACCTGAGAGATTTCGAAATGAGTCCTTATGAGACAACAAACCCTAAAAATCCCTAAGTCTTGATTACTACGCCAACCCCTCGGATTTTGGAGTCAAATCTTAGCTTTTCATCGGCAATCAATGAGATCCAAAGCTTAATACATTTCCGTTACAAAACTAACTCGTTTAATTGTCCTCTTCCCAGCATTTTTTTTAAATGACCTTCCGATCCTCTTCATCGTTCTTTGTGTATTCTTGATCCTCATCCTCCCATCCTCTCCATCTTTCTTATACCTTCCTCATCACCATCATTGTCCCCGTTCTTCCTGAACGCTCGCGTCAAAAAGTGAATAAATATTGTGAAGGCTGTCAAATATATTGGACCACTTGCATAGTAACCGGATCAATTCGGCTCTATCCAAGCTCAATGGTTGCGTCAAACGGCAGTGGAGTAAAAGAGAATACATTAGCAATGTTCATAAAAATTCTAGAGGAGGAATAAATTGGCTGAGGAGGAATACATTAGCAGTGTCCATGGATTGATTTCACTTAATGTGTCCATGTATGCTTAAAGACGTTCATATTCAAGTGACCGGATCCAAACCAACCCACGAGCTTTGTTGGAAGTTCAGAAGTTGCAGAATAGGCTCGAGCGACTATCAGGCAAAATCTCGGGCGAGGCTTACTAATACATTTCGCCAGCTCGAGCAACTTTTCTTTGGCTTGAGCGACTTTATATATCGATCTGTTAGGTCCGAAAGGGTTACAACGTCAATATATCACAGCAGCCCGAACATTCGTTTGAGAGGAGAAAAACACCCTTGAGGTTTCTGATCACTTTGTATCTTGGAGTATGTACGATCCATGAATCATTGAGCGTTCAATCTATCTCCAAGAGGCTTCTACAAATGTTGAATCGACCTACTTGAGTCATCTTTCAATGGATTTCTGGAAGCATAACAAAAGGCTTGTGTGATTCAGAGCAGAGACGGTCACGCACTGGGTGTGATGTACAAGAATTCGGCAAATACATCTTAGGGCAATTGTGAGCGATTCATATCGTAGAGTAAGATTGCTTGTAAATGCACATTTAATTATAGCATTTCGATTCATTCCCGCGATTTTTACCATTTTCGAGGTTTTCCACATATATTTGGTATTCATTGCTATTTTTAAATTCCTATTGGTTGCTTGGTGATTGGTTGGATTGGATATTGAAATAGGAATTTTGCTCGGCATTTGAGTTAGACCCAAAATAAACCAAAAATATATGAACCACATGGTATCTTCCAAATGGTGGTTGAAAATAGACATTTTGTTTAACAGTTTTTGGTAACTTTGAGCCTACTTTGAGCCGATCCCGGCGGCGGCGGCTGCTACGTGTGTTTGGTTTTTCGGGTTTGGGGTGCTTTAGGTTTTTGTTGATCTTTGACTAGCGTCTGGGTCTCGGGTACCTATAGAGATTAAGTAATTTTAATTTTCTTATGTCCTTATCCTTTTAATCTTTGTAATTTTCGAATTTGAAGATTAATAAAATAATTGCTGATAAAAAAATAAAAAAAAACTTTGAACCAAAATTTAAGTGGAACCCAAACATCTTTTGAGTTGAGTTCAATTGGGTTTCGATACTAAAGGGTTTTTTTTTTTTTTTCCGGGTCAAACGGAAATGTTTGGATTAAACTAGAAAGAAAGAGTCATAAAGAGTATATTAAAGACAAGTAGATCAAGGGAAAGGTTCCACAACTAGGCCCTAATGTGCCCTACATGCACCTATAGCATCAGCTGTAACAAATTTAATTCCCCAACAGTTAATGGAATGCTACTGATAACTCTTAGCTCCTCGTGAACCAAGCTGGGCCAAACAGTCTGCGGTTTGATATGCTTGACGAAAGATTTGGGTTATGGTGGAGTTGGTCCTTGATGCAGTTCTCGCCTCCTCAACAATGTGGCGATAGGCATGATTTGAGGGGGGCCTTCGTTACAAAGCTTGACAACTTGAATCACATTCAATTGTGACTTTAGACATCCATTTTTCTAGAATAATAGTGAGACCTCGCTATTATGCCCATCGCCCATATCTCCACTTCAAGGCTATTGGTACAATTAACTTTTCCCATAGAACCCAAGAGTCCAACTACCATGATGATCTTTGAAAATGCCTCCGAAGCCTGATTTGTTGTTAAAGTCATAGAAACAACTTCAAAAAAAATTAAAAAAAAACCTCGTAGAAACAACCATCTGTATTTAACTTAATAGTTGTGAGGGATGCGACTAAAGGGATTTAAACTGCAAAAAGAATAAACAAAATTCATAAAAAGATAAATCAAAATCGTCAACTGTTTGATTGTTTTTTTAATTTTTTTTTCCCCGCTTATTTCTAGTGGAATGCTGTTCTCATCCGTTGATCCTGAGAACATCCGTGAAAATAATTTTTTTTTTTGAAACAACCACCTTAAGTCGTATTGACCAAAAAAAAATATTCTTAGTCGCTGTCTTTGTATAGTTTTTTTTTTTTTTTGTTTGGCAACAAAGTTTTATTAAACTCAACAATGCTACATCAAGATGATTCACTTTAGATACAAGGGAAACTTAAATCGTAGATAAGGCCAAAGAAAAGAAAAGAAAAGAAAAATAAAAAGGAGAAGAAAAGTTCGTTCAACATAAATTGAATGAGACCACAGTGGAATGTGGAACCATTCTTAAAGCAGACCAGTCTTAGTTTTAATGAGGTGTTGTTCCTCCACTAAGAACTTTTTGGAATTTTTTTGGTTTTGTTCTTATTCAAAAAAATTCTCGTTTGTGAGTTTTGCATCTTACTTTTTTGATTTTTCGATTGGTCTCGTCAAGATGAATCAGAGAAGTAAAAAATTATGACTTTTACTCAAATATTTTGGAAATAGCCACTTTTTAGCAAATAAAAAATAAAAAAAAATTGGCTTTTTTGGATTAAAATTGAATATTTTCAAAAATATTTGGGTAAAAGAAAAAAAATTATTTTTCCGATTCCTCTCGTCAAGACAAATCAATAATCCACGAAAGTTTGACACAAAACTAACAAATGCATTTTTTTTTTTTGAATAAGAACAAAACCTTTAAAAAGTGCTAAAAATTAAGCGGAACAGGGTCTCAAAGTGTGCCAAGTCTGCCGACCGTTTATATCGCTTCTGGGCAGGCAACCTTCCAAACAGCAGGTTGAACCATTGAAGCATCTCCACTCTGTATTTTTTAATCAAACTCTTTGCAACTCTTGTAACTTCATGTGTTACAAGAGGCAATGATCAATAAGAGACATGAGAGTGCATTTGCTCCGAAGAAAAAGAATAAGACAGGCGGATATATGATGGTCAAGGAGAATAAGAAATATATAGTATAAATATGTATAAAAATTAATTAATCACTAGTCTAATCAAAAGCTAAGAATACAGATAGAGAAATTATGGGGGAGACTTGGTGGACAATCGCCTCCAGCCTTTCGGAATTTTAATGAGGTGTTGTTCCTCCACTAAGAACTTTTTGGAATTTTTTTGGTTTTGTTCTTATTCAAAAAATTTCGCGTTTGTGAGTTTTGTATCTTACTTTTTTGATTTTTCAATTGGTCTCGTCAAGATGAATCAGAGAAGTAAAAAATTATGACTTTTACTCAAATATTTTGGAAATAACCACTTTTTAGCAAAATAAAAAAAAAATGGCTTTTTTGGCTTAAAATTGAATAGTTTCAAATCTATAACTTGATTCGTGAAGATTGGAGCTCAAAGACCGGAACAATTAGAAGAGCAACCAACCAACCAATTAAGCCAATAAATGTCCTAATTAATTGTTTAATTTGATTCTTTCTAAAAGGAACATTTTTTAATTGAGTAGTATTTTGATTTTCCAAAAAATGATATAGTGGAATCCCATTCAAGTATAGTTGTCAAGAACATTTCCTTTTTTATGTGATTGGATATTTGGATATTAGTTATTCAAGGGATGATGTAGTTTTGATGTCCTACGTCCTAACCTCCCATTGAAATGCAGTTGTCATGAAAAGAAATGATATACTCCTTTCACTATAAAAAGATTATCCGCTTCGTAAACGAGAACTTAATTTAATGCATTTTGTCAAAGATTTCAAACACGTGCATATATATATATATATATATATATATATATATAAAAGAACTCGGTGATATCTAGCTAGAGCGTTCAATAGCAAGCCACCTTATCATTATGGTTCGCTAGTAACGTTCCCACTTCGTTGCCAGAACACGCAATTCGGTGGCAACAACTCAAACAGACTCATATTCGCCAAGGAAAGCAAAAGATTCAGAAAAAACTAAAGAAACATATGCGTTCTTTCATTTTACCCCATAATTATACTTGCTTCACGAAACAGAAAAACATTGGATTAAGCAATCTCATAAAGGCGAGTTAAATTCACAATCTATAAGAATCATGCATCTAAGGAATTAACTTTTAAGGCAGAAATCGAAAATAGTACTGTCATTGGTGGATAGGAAAAATATTGAAAGAAAAGTCTGAAGAAATATTTTTGGACAGAAATACTTTTTCATTGGAATCACAAGTTGAGTGGAATTTGCCTCCAAAATTTGATGAGTATGCAAATTAAGAATTTGAAATCTTTGAAGCCAACTTTGTTGAGAATGTACGTTGCAGTTCGGACGAGTTTTTTCAAGCGGGAAAATTGATACATGCTGATATTTTAATTGTTCTAGAAATATAGAAATTTAAGTTTATTAAATTGCCTATAATATTCGGTTTTCTTAATTAGGTTTACTCTATTACCCTTGTTATTGTGTCTTGTTATCCAAGACATAGAATTAGTTTTTCATTAGTTTAATTTCCTTTTTAGTATTTCTAGAATATTATAAATTAAGTTGTAGGACAAGGTGGTTGTTATTCAATTTTTTTTTTTTTTGGTCGGCAATAAGATTTTATTGAAACTCGACAAAGGGTACATCGAGGGTCCAAACTCTAGATGCAAGAAAAAATTGAATCACAAAGTAGGCCAAAAGAAAGGAAAGAAGAAAATTACATTCAACAAGATTGAATGGATCCTTATAAGAAAAAGTCCATCCTGAAAAAAGACTTTCATTGCTCCACAGGACTACAGCCATCATACCATGACATCTTGTATTACCAACCAAACAGCAACATCAGCTTCAGACCTCTTAGGACAAGGACTACCCCATAGCATCCACAAGTCATCCATCAAAAAAGACCCAAAATTCGCCACCTAAGGCAGCATCACATCACAGTAGAAATTCTCTTTGCATTCAACCTTAGCAAGATAGACGAGATAAGATCTTCAAAGCCATCCTTTAGCAGCAGTGCATCCAAGACAATCACAATTGATCATGAAATCCCAGCAGACTACGAGACATCCCACACTTGAGTATTCCTCTTAGCCCTCCAAATCTGAGGAGTTGAAGATCCAAAACGATTACTCTCATTGATCTCATTAGTCCTTCCTATTGTTTAGAAATAAACGAGAGGATTATCCTTCCAGTAGACCTCTTAGCCCTTCCAAAGATGGAAGTTGAGAAGAGGGAACATTCCACATCTTAACTTCTAAACTAGTAGAGTCAATAGAATAACAGCAAAGGATAGACTATCCTTATTACAATCATCAGATTATTCTCTTAGCCCTCCATAGCTTTGGAGATGAAGGAGAATAAATGGCAGCTTCCAAAAGATGTATCAACATAATCAGAGCAAGCCTCTTAGCCCCCCAAAGACTTTGGGGTTTGAAAAAGGATAAAACACATCCGAAAGACAGCAACAACATTAACACGAAAGCCTACCCTTCCAAACATGACTCAACAAGAGAGGGGGAGATCCAGAGCAAGAGAAAGACACAAAAGACACCTAAAGGACAGACTGACAAACCACAACAACTCAAAACAAGGACAAAAGAGACACCAAACAGACCACCTGACACACATTAATCCTCAGCTCACCCAAAAAGAATACAAAGAAAGACACCCAACAAGAAAACCCACCAAAAGCAAAACTAATACCGAAGACACAAGACCCGCCAAGAACAACACCAAAAGCCAACACAGAAAGATGCCCACCCAAAAAGAAACACCAAACCAAACATTTTACAGAACCACCCCCAAACCAGCCAAGACAATTGATAGTGGTTGTTATTCAATTAAAGGAAAATTGATAGTTTTCTCATTATCGTTTGTTCGTAGAGTAGTGAGTAATATCTCTTTTCCAAATTTGTTCATGACTAGCAGATGCCCGTACCTAAAAGCACATCAGAATGTAACATTTCATCAACTAAATGAATTATTCATTCTTCCTTACTTATTTACACAATAAATGTAATCTACACAAAGCGCCAATTACCATTTTGAATATTTTACTATTTGATGATAAAAGACAGTATTAATATCGCTATACATTGCCTAAAAAGTGAGGATAAAGAGGGATAGATTTATTGAGAAATGATATGATGGCTAAAAATTTATCAGGAAGTGATTTAATGGTTATAGAATTTGCTTTCGTTTATATGCCTATACATTTTCGTCAAAAATCACTCTGTTTTATAATATAGATTACTTTCTGCAAATTGTTTTTGTTGTCATATGCTTCCCTGAACCATTTACTCTGTCAAGAATTATATTAACTCACCAATCATATATGGGACAATTTGAAAAATCATTTGTCCCTTTTCAAACTTGAAGAGTTAGAGAACTACACCAAGTGGTGTAGACACTTCAAATATGTTATTCTTTTGATTTTGCTACCTCCACAAACAATAAGAAAATACCAACATCAAAATATAAGTCAATCATTTGTAGTTGAAAATATTATATTGCGTAAATGACTAAAATATGATATACATATATACTCATTTTCAAATTGAATAATAAAAATTGATGTGAGTTCACTACAACAAAAATGAGAATAAGTGACGAAATTGCTTGTGAGGAAA
>BPLS01023110.1:0-10001 GCA_019656275.1 Rhododendron kiyosumense
GAACGACAGACCAAAGAGAGAAAATATTAGAAGAAGATTTCTGAGATGATTTATTCACTGTGTGCTACAACATATACTCCCTCCGTCCCAAATTGATTGTCCCGTCCGCAAAACGGAGTATTAAAAATAATGCAATTTTTTCAAGAAAAAATTCAAACTTTTTTCACAAATTAAAAATACTCATTAATATCTAGTAAGTTGTTGAAAAACTTTAGATTTTTTCTTGCAAAAATTGTATTATTTTTAACACTTCGTTTTGCGGATCGGACAATCAATTTGGGACGGAGGGAGTATATAATACAAAAGGGAATATGGTGATTGGTTCAATCCCATGATTGGTGGAATTAATTTCCTAAGAATCAACTACTATACAAAGAATCAAATCATGCCCAATATGGAAGGATTCTAACAAAGGGTGTTCTTCTGGAGTTTATTGGCTAGCGTCAACATGTGCAAATCGATGATGGCAGCAGGGATGGACTTTCGAGATTTGGGTTTGTTTAACCAAGCATTGTTGGCTAAACTTGCGTTGTGGAAGACCAGATCTTCTTTTGAGTCAAGTCTTGAGGGCTAAATATGGTAGGGGAGATTTGTTCTTGGAGGAAAAAATTCAACCTGGTTGTTCGTGGGGTTGGCACGTCTTATGTGGGGTAAGTAGTTGTTGGTATACTCGCTAAATTTACTTGTCTTTGCAATATGATGTGTTTGGTCAGAGTCTTTGTTCCATTATCCAATCTCAACTCCTACTTGTCATTTTACAATTCCCCCATCGCCAATGAAATTTAGTTTAAAGATGGTTGTTCCTAGAGAACCAAAGTATTTTCGAAAGATTGTTAATCAGTACTTGTGACATGTCATGTGCCCACATGAATAGTGTGAACAACGTAATAGTGCTAGAATTTTCCTCAACTGCTTCTCAATAATGCTTGTATGAGGTAACTGGTCTAGAAATCTTTGATTGATCGTATCCTGGTATAAATCATCTTCCAAAGAAGTAGCTGCATCTTGTGATGTCACGTTTGCCATGCTTGTTGATCCTGAAAGTACAATGCTTATGTTAGTATTTAATCTTATTTGCTTGGTTGGTATGTCAATTTTGCTAGTTATAATAGATTGTTGTGACTTCTCAGTTGCTTGCCACTTGTGGAGAGCATGGAGCTGCAAAAGGCTAGTTATAATCGATTGTTGTGACTTCTCAGTTGCTTGCTGCTTGTGGAGAGCATGGAGCTGCAAAAGGAATGAGTCCAGGAAAACGGTACTGTTTCCTTGTCTTGTCTTTCATGTGAAGCATTAGGAAATGAGCTGTCCGTACACTGTCAGCACTCTTGGCAGCATACCGGTGTAAAATCACTCTTAGGCTGCCAGTTACTAACTATTGGCTTGAAGAGAGTTACTTGAGAAACCAGGCACCTTCTGTTTCTTCACTAGATTCTGATGGGCCTGAATTTCAGGCTTGGATGATGTAATCTCTAGAGTTCATTCTAGCTTGCTATGTTGACAGTTGCAACAAGCAAAACATGCATAGGCGGTTCTCCCGTTTATTTCCATCGTTGCTTCATACGAGGTCATATATGAACTTAACCTCAAAAGGCTCGTTTGGTTATTCAAATTAGGGTAAGTAGTCCCGTTTGATTTAGAGAACCATATGATCAATTGCGATGGATAGAAATTTATGTCCATTTTCTGTCTTAAACAACCTTTATAGTGTTGGGTGAGGCTGTTTGAACAGAATGATGTGGATCAGGTTAGCTGAAATATTTTGGGCTTATGGCATTTAGTTTTAGTCTTATTGCTAAAAGAAGTCAATGTTAGAAATGCAGTGTTAATGTCTGTTGGAAAACCTGCTAGAGACTAGCTGGCAAATGCATAAATTCATAGCTTATATATATGACAATCTCATGGTACCTTCTCATTTGTTAAGAGCCATGAAAACACCTGTTTCCAGTTCATTAATTCCATTCTACGGCTTTTAAGCTTCCTCATTCCAATCTGCCTCATACATTTTTTGAATCACGGGGACGGCTTATGAGAAGGGTACATATATAAGATGAAAGGACGGCTCGAACTGTGTTGATTTCGGTTACGGTGAGTGGGTCTAGTGGGTGTACAAGGCTTGAAAACTTTGGTCTCTAAGACTGATCCAAACTTGGCATGGACACATAATCAACTACTCCCACTTTATATTCACCTGGATCTGAGGTTTTTTTTTTTTGTTTGGATTGAAACGATGGAACATTGGAATCCTTTCCTATCACTATTCATCTCCTATGAAACATCAACAAATTCATTAAGTATTTCCTTAGATAAACATAATTATTGACCCGTCATAACAGAACATAACCAAATCTTCGCCAATATACTAAGGATAGGAACGAATGACCATTCAAAGAGCAACAAATCAAGAGTATATGGAATGTACTGAGCAAAACAAATAGGAAAAATCTAGCACACTCTCATACAATTCAACTAGTTCCATCGTCAATACCAACTTGTAGCAGTCCTCTAAATTACATTTTTAAGTCAATCTCCAAGTGTACTACCACCAATACTAATTCTTCAGATTCAATAACATCATACTTCAACTACAATACGTCATCAACGTACTAGTAAAATAAGTGTGACGATTACAATAACGAATAAAAGCACTTATGCTAATTCTCCTCCAATATCCTATCCAAAGTCTACAGAAAATAAATGTTCCCGCTGAATAACTATTATCTCCATAATATCATACGGGTACCGATGCGCATCAAATAACAAAAGTTCTCACAAATTGCAGTAGGACTCCGGGACTTGGACCTCCACTAAATGAACATGAGACAAAATGAATGCAAACGTATATTTTTTTTTTAACCTAGGCTCTAATACCACATGTCACACCCCAAAAAGGTAATGACTAGCCATGAACCACAAGATCCGAACTTGTAGAACATGCAGCCTAAAAAAAATTAAAATAAATACAAAAGCTATAGATTACTAAGCAATAAATACGGAAGCAATAAATAAAATTAAATTAGGATAAGACACCGTAAGGAGGTCCACTAAAAGAAATCTCCGAGTTATCGCCAAAGTCTTTGCCTAACGGAAGATCAAGGTCCAAAACTAGTTTTATGGATTATAAAATCGAGGAGGGGGGAGAGAGAGAGAGATTCATAGTCATAAAAAAATATATATATATTCCCACGTTTCACAGTAATAATTAAATATTAAATATATGGTATAAGAGAAGGGTAGAGCTAGAACGGAAGATGAAAACATATATAAATGCTTAAGCTACATAAACACACAAAAATCCACTATGTACGCTACATGCATGCCCGAGCCCAAACACACAAATATATGCATATAAATGTCTTATAAAGGGGTACAATTATTTATGCACTCGACTAGTTGATGTTACGACAGTTTTGTCTAACTTCCCCATTGGAGCCTTCTTTAACATCGAGCAAACTCATTTTGATCATGGCATTCTGGAAATCAAAGAAAAACATGGCTTGGTTGAGTGCGTAACCGCTGACGATGCCCCTGGTTCTGGCGCTTGCGTAAAGGGTTTGGTCGGATGTAAGAACTCCGGCCTTTCTTATCAGAGCGTTGTAGTAATCATTGTCGAAGTCGTTTCTGCTCATGTCGAAGGGCTGCTCTGCGTTGTCGCCTCTGCTGCATGTTCCGGACAAGGTTTTGGCGAAGTTGGAGTCCAGATTTGGGTCAGTATTGGCCAACCGGGTTTTGAATGATGAGCACCTCGCCACCCCCAGTGTGTGTGCCCCTACAAGACGATTAAGCCAAGTCCACCAACACCAAAATGAGGCTACAAACTAGCTAGAAATTTTTCGGTGCCGGGTGGGTATATCCAGAGACGGAGCCGTGTAGAGGCTTATGGGGGCCACGGCCCCCGCGTGGTTTCAAAGTTTTTTTTTTTAAAAAATAATATTAAGATTATTTATTTTTTGTTTGGTAAGAGCAACTATATATCTATATTTTTTGTATTGGGTGTTATTTGAACATTTAAATACTTTAGACTATGTTCGTTTTGGGTCCCAAAATCTAACCTCTCTCTCTGCGCATTGTCTCCAATCAGTTTTTTTTTTCAATTATTACTTTCATTTTTTTTTATCTCTCTCCACTCATTACCCAAAAAAATTCTCCTTGAAAACCCAAATCAAATAAACTATCAAATTTCTAATCTTGAAATTTCAAATTTTGTTGTTCATAATTCGGCCCCCACGTTTAAGAAATCTTGGTTCCGTCCCTGGGTATATCTCACGTGATATCCGCTCGGCATATCCGGGCCGTCTAATATATTTTTGGACGGCTCGGTTTGAAACCATCTCTCTCCTTTCACCCCAATACTTCCTCTCTCATTTTTCTTTCTTCAAATCCGAGCCGTCCAAAAATGCAATAAACGACTTAGATGCGCCGAGCGGACACCACGTGGTACTCACCCGGCACTGAAATTTTTTCCATGTTTTCTGAATAAGATCGTTATCAATATAACTAAAGGAAAATAGAATGTTCAGATTATAGAACTTGCGTGACAATATCATTAATTAACTTGCTAGTTTTGTCATGTTTTAGGGTTTGATTCTTCCGATGTCTCACATGCAAAATCGTTTAGGTGTTACCAACTTTCGTGGATTGATCCATGTATATAGGGCTTTACCAAAATTTTGACCAAGCTCTCGGCCGGTGCACTGTGGGATGAATCACACATAAATTAGTCGAGCTATGCATAAATTGACGTGGATACCATTAGTATACCAAAAAAGGTATATTATTGATAGTAAAAAATGGGTATGAAGGCATATGATTGTCATTGGCTGGGGCGGATTTATGGAGAGACCAGGTTATCTATTTGCACTTAGACCCCAATTCATTCGTATAAATTTTCATTGCGTCCTCATATAATTACACTATTGCTCCCTATAGATAGATCTTATTAGCTGATCGATTCTCTTAAACATAAAAAATAGCCCTTTTTGATTCACCATTTTTCTCTCAAACATCACCTCTTCTCAACATTTTTATGATTTCATTAAACAATTTTTTTTACTAATCATGCATGTTTAATGATTAAGTTTTGTTTGCTCGATTTTCAAATTGAATCTTTGCTTATATTGGGTTCTTGAAAGGTGTGGCTTAGTATTCCGAAATTAATCATTAAGCTTTTTTTGTTACATGTGCTTGATTTTTTTAATTCATGAGTAGATTGCATGTCAAATTTTAAAAACATATTAAATAAGACCGAAAAATATCATTTGACTTTGGTGGAAAAATTTTCGAGACCATCAATTATAAGTGCCCCTTCTATTTCGAATTCCTGAAATGGTTTTTCATGCCAATCTAGTTGGGATATCTACCTCGTTTGTGATGCAATTATTTTCTTGTTCCCTATCGTCTTTGTGAGCGCTTTGTTCAAAGATTAATAAAAAAAAAATTTGCTGTTCAAAAAGAAATTTAATTACCAGATAAAGCCACCATCTCTTGAACACTTAACCCATGCTGTCCAAACATTCTGATGAGTTCTGAGCTGTTGAAGGAAGGTGAAGGGAGGTTCATTGTGTCTTGTATTTTGGACCTTCTTCCATCCTTTCTTCCCTTTGGTATATCATATACTGGACCCCCAGCCTAATAAGCAAAACAATAAATAACAACAATAATAATAAATGAAGATATAAAGAAATGAAAGGGGGGCTAAAAAAACTATTTATATGTAATTTTACATCTCTAAATAAAGCGTTGTAAGCAATGATGGAGCCGGGGAGGTCTAGTAGGAGCTGCCATCACAGCAAAAAATTTAAAAAATGCAATTATTATATGTAAAAATAATAATTATTCTTAACTTATGTAGACTCGCCATCGCTAGATTTTTTTATTTTTTTATTTTTGCTATATAGTAGTCCTAAATCCTTTTTTTTTTAAGGAGACCCAAAAATAGCATTCCAAAACTAAATTAGTCCTTTTCGTACGCCATGTGCAACTAACAAACACCATTTACTATAGTTTTTATTATGTTATTTTAATTTTTCCTAGAGTTGATGACTATTCATATGGCAACGCATCTTTTTATTTTTTTAGTATACATTTTGCGGACCCGAGGGTGCTTGTCAGCGGTATCGAGTGGCCAATCTGGTCGTTTTATGCCCCGTGCCGAGATGAACGTCCAGATGGACCACTCGGCATCACTGCCAAGCAACCTTGCTTGATAACATCCCCCAATCCTTTGCATTTTGCTACTACTAGGATAAAATCCTGGTTCCATCCTTGTTTGTAAGTACTAAAAGGAATTAAGCAAATGGAATGTTAGCTGAGTACGTCTTACAAAGAAAATAGCATCCCTGGCAGCCATGGCGATAATATCAGCACATGAAACAACCCCTGGGCATTGCTGTTCGAGCTGGTCTTTTGCATCGTCGATAAGTTCGTAGCCCCTCAAGCTCAAATTCGCAGGGGAGTCTTTCTCTGCTGTATTATCCTTCGTTGAATCAAGCAAAACCGAAGCGTCGCATCCCTACATACAAGGAGATCAATAAAACCAACCTGGCCTGTTAATCGGTTGGCATTTTCAATTACAAGAAACCGTTTTATCAAACAGGAATGCCTCGATGATCTTGTGTTCATATTTGCATATTTATGTTCAAAAAAATACATTTCATGAACTCAAAACATCTTTTTGGTGTTATTTTTAGGGCAAATTTCACTCAGACCCCCTGAGGTATATGACAATGACAGAAAGTACCCCTCAGTTTTAAAAAATGACAGAAACCTCCCTTACTTTACAGTTTGGGTTTCATTCCGTTAGTTTCCGTTAGTTAAATGGACGGAAAATGTACGAAAATGTACGGAAAATGAAATTTTCAATTTTATTTAGTTCTACACCTATCTTAGGGCTCTCATTAAAAGTCCTAGAGTTAAAAATTAATTATGATCATTTAGGATAAAATAGTTAAAAAAATAAAATCTTCGCACCGATTCAAACGGATTAAAAATTGGAGCACTTAAGTATCTGCTCTTCATTTGGTTCTATGGTTTTCTTAAAACTCTCATTGAAAATCCTAAAGCGAAAAATTAATTATGACCCTTTAAGATAAAATAATCAGAAAAATACGATTTTCGCACCAATTCAAACGGATTGAAAATTTGAGCACTTAAGTATCTCCTCTTCGTTTAGTTTTACGGCTATCTTAGGGCTCTCATTGAAAATCTTAAAACCAAAAATTAATTATTGCACTTTAAGATAAAATAATAAAAAAAATAAGATCTTTGGGCCGATTCAAATAGATTGAAAATTGGAGCACTTAAATATTTGCTCTTCATTGAAAGCTCTAAAATCAAGTGAAAAGCAAAATTTTTAAATGCTCGAAATTTTAATCCGTTTGAATCGGTGCGGAGATTTTATTTTTTTAACTATTTTATCCTAAATGATCATAATTAATTTTTAACTCTAGGACTTTTAATGAGAGCCCTAAGATAGGTGTAGAACTAAATAAAATTGAAATTTTCATTTTCCGTACATTTTCCGTACATTTCCGTACATTTTCCGTACATTTCCGTACATTTTCCGTCCATTTAACTAACGGAACTAACGGAAACTAACGGAATGAAACCCAAACTGTAAAGTAAGGGAGGTTTCTGTCATTTTTTAAAATTGAGGGGTACTTTCTGTCATTGTCATATACCTCAGGGGGTCTGAGTGAAATTTGCCCTTATTTTTAACTGGTTTTTTCAAGAAAATTCTCAAAAAAAAAAAAAAAAAAAAAAACATAACAGAATAACAGATTGAAAACCTATTCACCAAGTATGTTTTCTATGTTTGTGGGAAATGAAGTCCGAAAACCAAAAACCAAAATAGGAGTACCAAAAAAAAAGAACTTTTTGGTAATAATTAAGTAAGGTTTTCCAGGATGGTGCCTCTCTCTCTCTTTAAAATTTTAATTCCATAGATTGGCTTTTTGGTTGTCTGTTATGTATCTTTCGATTTGTTGTTCGGATTTATGGTTGTTTTCTTTTGATTTGTGATTCTTTTGGTGTTAGGTTGTTTTGAGGCTTTTGTACTTCTTGTAGTGTTTTTGGTTGGCTTCTTCTTCTTCTTTTTTGTGGGCAAAAAAATTTAATTTAGAAATCTTGACAAATAGTACATCAAGATGAGAAAAGAGAAGGGAAATCCAAATAAGGATTAGATGAAAAAAAAACTGTTTGGAAAAAGTCCTAACACTCCCTAGCTATATGGGCCAAGCCCCAAAAAATACAAGAGAAAATGACGGCCAATGATGTGTTTTGATAATTAATACCCGTTAAGGATATTTTCAGTATTAACAAATATTCTTAGCATGTCTTTGGAATGTATTAATTATCAAAACACGTCCTGAGCCGTCATTTTCCCAAAATACAAACACAAATCAACATATGGGCCTGACCCAAACAGGCTAAGCCCAAATTCTAGCTAGTCTGCTAGGCTTGTTGCTTTCCTTTGGGTGTGATTTTGGGTGGCTTTTCTCGGTGTGTCGGTGATCTTTTTAATTTTTGGACAATGCTACTCACACAACGATCCAAACACAACAACTTACACAACCTCTCACATACATGTGGGGCCCGCATATAATAGTGTGTGTGGAGCCCACATGTATGTGAGAGGTTGTGTAAGTTGTTGTGTTTGGATTGTTGTGTGAGTATCATTTTTGTTAATCTTTATATTCTTGCTTCAAAGATTAATAAAATCTTCTTTTTGCCGATAAAAAAAATAGAGGAGCGCTAGAAACAAAGAAAATAGATAAAGAAAAGACCCTTTAAGTATACATGAACAGCCCAGATTCACTGTGCAGTGCATCTGAACCGTTCATGTACACTTTAAGGGTCTTTTCTTTATTTATTTTCTTTGCACTTAGCATTTCTCGAAAAAATAATTAAGTATAGACCAAAGACACAAGTGAATGCAATCATAGACTGCAGTTTTAAGAGAGAGAGAGAGAGAGAGAACCTCAATGAAGCAGTCATGGAAATGCATTCTAACAAGGCCAGCGGCAAGAGTAGGGTCAGATTGCAAAGCTTTGTTGACAGTATTCTTCACGATCATTTCAGCAAATGGGCAGCTCATGATGTAGTAATCCATCCTCAGTCCATCTGCTCCAAACGTTATTCCACTTATCACCATTATCGCCACCACTGATACTAGCGCTGCACCAAACACGTTATCAACGATCATCTTAATTCGTGCGCTGCTTAATCAAGAGTTTCTAGCTATTGACGAAGCCTAAAGTATGAGTGACAGAAGAACAGATTAAGAGAGAGAATGAGCAGAGAGAGGAAATAAGTAGGCAAAGCCAGCTTGAGAACTGATCAATTCAACTTATATAGACGAATGCAGGGAAAGTGTAGAAGGAAATCTATTTAAACAAGTGAAATTTCGCGGAAATAACACTTAAGCCTGATGTACAGTGTTAATTAATTAGAATTGGCTACAATTTTTTTGTTTTTTTTTTGTTGTTTCCTATGTTCATATTCATTCATGCGGTGTGACTTTTTATTACGTACTAGTGTCGTGTCGTGCTCTAGTACTTTTCCAAAAGAAATCTCATCTTTTCCGGGTTTAGGACCAAATATGTAATGAAAACAATCAGATCGATCCCAAGTGGACATGATCATGGTAAAAAAGTTACTCCGTATATATAAAAATATGTGACTTAGGGTGCATTCTCTTAAACTTATAAAATTGAAACTTATTTCGTTATTTTTTATTTTTCATAACTTTTTGTTTAGCTTTTCGACGTAATTTTAGGCAATATGGGTTACTAATTGTTCATCTCGATGAGACAAATCGGAAAAGTATAAAAATATTGATCGATGTAGAAAAAATTCAAATAAGATGGCATTTAAACTCCAAAAAATAGCCATTGGATACGTACTTTTTTTTTTTGTCTTTAGTGAATTTTTTTTTTTGCTTTTTATCATAATTTTTTATTTTTTAGACTCTCCTCGTCGAGATGGATGATTAATCCAAAAAAATC
>BPLS01023113.1:0-21718 GCA_019656275.1 Rhododendron kiyosumense
GGCCTTGGGGGGGTGTGTGTCAGGGGGGGGGGGAGTAGCAATTTGCATATGCTCTGTTTAAAGTCGTAGTATGTAGCCCTAAAGTAGTACTTGCGTCCGATTGGGAGAGCGTGAAAGCGAATTTCTCAATTCAACCAAATAAAGAGCCCATTTCAAAACATCTTCTTAAAAAATACTCCCTCCGTCCCAAATTGATTGTCCGGTCCGCAAAACGGAGTGTTAAAAATAATACAATTTTTGCAAGAAAAAATCAAAAGTTTTTCAACAACTTACTAGATATCAATGCGAATTTTTATTTTGTGAAAAAAATTTGAATTTTTTCTTGAAAAAATTGCATTATTTTTAACGCTCCGTTTTGCGGACGGGACAATCAATTTGGGACGGAGGGAGTATTATTTATTTTACATTTTCAAACTAAAAAATAATGTAAATGAAAAATAATTTTTTGATTTTTTTTACACCGTATTACAGATCTCAATGAGATATTTCAAACAAGATGTACTTATTTCACGTTCCGGAATGAGGCCTAATTAGAATTCGCGAGTATGAAAATTGAGTGCAAGAGTGGATGTGATTTTGAAAATTATTATACACTGAACGTTCGATTGTTAGTTTAGTTTTAGTTTTAATTTTGTTTTCAATTATTATTTTATATCTTTCTGTAATCATTATCTTATATCTCCAATTATTAATTTCATTTATCTCTCTTTCTCTCTCCAATCATTACCCCTATCTCCAATTATTATCCCTCTCTCCACGCATTACCAAAATTAAATTAAACTAATTAACTAAACTACCAATCAAACAAAGCTATGTATAGCGCTAATCATTTGGGCAAGTGAACTAGTTGGTTCCAAACCGAACTACTAGTTGTTTAACTAGTCTGCTGTTTGATGAACTAGTTCCAGTTTAAAAAAAAAGAAAGGAAAGGAAAATTTCATTGACACTCCATGAGGTTTGCCTTAATGACAAATACCCCCAACTCGTATGATAAATAACAATGAACAGCTTGTGATTTCTATGTGTGCTTCCCGTCTTCACCATTACTTTCAATGGACAGTTATCTGTCCAAACAAGTGATGGAATGCAACAAAAGTGACCTATATCTAAAACTCACTTTTTTCGTAAAATATAATTAACAATTAACGCGCACTTATTTTTCAGTTTGAGATGGTTTGGTGTCTGTGCTGCTCCGGGAAGCAACAGGGGCTGGTTCCTTGGATCGTGGTAGTGGCAGGGAGGCAACTTTCCGACGACAGGGGATGTTAGGGTTGTTGGGAGATGTTAGGGCTGTTTTGTTTGGACTGATTGCAATATTTGAGTTTGTTAGACCCATTAGGGTTTGGGCTTCGGCCCTTTTAGGCGGGTTTCAACTCATATGGTGTCCTTAATTGGCATCTTGTCAATTGTTGATTTTGGGTGTCAGATTAGACAAATGATTGTTCTTTGAGCATGGTGTTATTTTCTTTTTCCTATTAATCTTGTAACAATTTCAAGATTAATAAAAAAAAAATTGTTGTTCAAAAAAAAAGATTTTTTATTCATTGGAGAATCTGTTTGGATAAAAAAGTATAAATTTTTTTAATAAATATTTGCCTTTTATACTACACAAAAGAACCCCTTTTTTTGTTCAGAAGCACAAATTTATTAGTTTTGGGCTACAAATTGAGAATTGAGATATTTTTATTATTATTCTATTATTAAATAGGGTAAATTTGTCAATCTAAGATAATTTTGGCTAATTCAATCACATGTTTGGTCAAACACTGGTTGGTATGGTGTCAGTGAAATTAACATTGAAGTTATAGGTGTTTATAGTCATTTTTTTTTACTTGAGGGGTATATATATCATTAAGGCAAACCTCATGGGGTGCCGATGACATTTACCCAACAAAAATAAGAAGAACTAGTTTGGGACCTTGGGTGCCCACTGCCCATAGGGTCTGTTTGTTTTAAGGGATTGGAAAGCATGTATAAGCTCCCCTGAGATTAGATAAAGAAGCACCAAGTTATTACTACTCCCTCCGTCCCGATTTGTTTGTCCATTTTTTGACTTTTAAGTGTCCCAAAATGTTTGTCCATTTGACTTTTAATTAAATCAATTTTCCCTTTTTGTCATTTTTTTTAGTTGAATAAATTAACTTTTTAAAAAATTGAGGGTAAATGTGGAAAGTTGTCACTTTTTAGGTGTAATCTTTGTGTTTCCTAAAAAAGTTAGATTTTCGAAATTAGACAAACAAATTGAGACGAAGTACCATTTTAACGGAAAACATAGTAATTTCTATTATGAATTTGACGGATTTAGTCGGTAGGAATCTATTTGGATAACAAAAGAGAAGTTTAGGTGAAAATTTGGGAGTCTATTTGACATTGAGGTTAAAATTTGGAGAATATTTTGAATATTTTCCTATTGGTGTTGGATTGAAATGGTAAGATAATCCAAAGGTTAGCTTAGTCCTGTGATTATTAATATTAGTAGGAGATGAGATACAATAATGAGTCATATCATATGAAGGATTATTGGCCCCAATAAGTCCCAACCATAACCAAATCCCTTATTGGCCCCAGTTAGTCCAGACTATAACCAAACCAAATCCCACACCGCTTGTTTGTTTAATGTTTGTCCATGGGATCAAGGGGCAATCCCTTGCAAAGTGGTCCCAATGTATTTTCTCCTAATCCAATCTCATCCTCAATCCTCCCAAACAAACAAGCACGTATGCAAACGCGATACTCTTAGCCAATGACAAAATATTTAAAAAATAAATTCTAACAAAAATTCAGAACAAAAGTACAGGAAAAATAAAAACAAATTAACCCCGATTGAATGTGTAGCAAAGGAGGGTTTGGAAAACAATAAGTTCCCTTTAATCATGGTAAAAATCACCAAGATTCCATCATCTATTTACTGAAATCACTTGTAACCCGTTATCTGTCTACCCTTTTTCCTACCTATCTAAAAATATTTGCCTTATTACATCCTTTATGTTAGGAATCCATAGCAGAGTAAGATTTTAGCAATTGTGGCATCCAGCACGTGTAGTAGAGGCACTAAACCAAGTAGCGATATGTACACTATGAAGTAGTAGAGGCACTAAACCAAGTAGCGATATGTACACTATGAACAAAAACCTGAAACCACATTAAACGTTGCAGCAGCTATTAACCGAAAAAACTCTATTCCTTTTCTTCCATACAATTTGGGAAGTGAAAGTTTAAAACACGAAATAGAAATTCTGGCTTGCCCACATCCATTCAGAATTTCACACGACCTATGAAACTTTCTTTCCCTCGAGTCAACTTCATTAGTCCAAAGACATAGCACAAGGTATGCAGTGTGCTTTAAGAATATACGGAGTTCTTGCTCTGGCAATATTGGTCCGCAGTACCAAAATCTGTACCAACATTACAGAATCTATTAATACGAGGATTTCTGAATATGAACATGTGCGTGAGATAATAAAATAAAATTGTAAGAAGAATGATGCCGGAAATACCCTACCAGAAGAATACAATAACTCCCCAGGGGGGGTGTTGTGGACGAGGACTTGCAAAAACCACACCAAAAAAAAAAAAAAAATGGAGAGGGACTCACATTGTTGTTTTCAAGAGTGAATTTCAAGAATTCCTCATCACAATTGTCTACCATACTAACCAAGCTCTTTAACCCCTTAACAGGTTTATCATTAAAAGTCACAAGAACCTACATCACAATAAGCAAACAAATAAGGAGTTATTGTAAGCAAATTACCCCAGTGAGGTCTATTTTATTTATACCTTATAACGTTATGAGTGTAACACATCGAACAAACCTGATTTTGCACCGAGTCCACCCTGTCGTACCCAATTGTAATGTCAGCTTTAAGCACCTGACCAACATATTCGAAGGGAAATAAACACAGACCAACATATTCATGCTCGCATAATCAAAAAGTTCATTCACTCCAAAACCGTAGAAACAATTTACGATTTGAAAATATTCTAGCACCCATGTACCACAGACTACCACAACAGAGAAATGTCATGAAATGGAACGAAAAACATTGGGAAATTCCTTTATCACAAGGTCACCTGACAAAGCACAACACGCTCTTCATAAAATGCCTGGGAGAAAACCTTGTCTTCATCTGGAATTTCGTATCCGTCATACCTTCCATCCTAGGATTAGGAATTTGATAATAAATGAAATGAAAACACGGGGGTTAGAAGGATAACAAAGATAATACTTACCAATATACATTGTTATCATAACGAATAAAGACCTAACCTATCTAAGTGAATTTACTCACCACAGCTAGCAAATATGGGACAGAAAGAGTTGTGAAAACAAATCCTCCGATAATGTAATACTGAGGAGGCATCCCAGTAATGTTGGCTGGAACAAATTGTTTGTGTGTTGGGAGTTGAGTGGTCAATTCATGTATCTTTGAATCACGGAGAACTCTAATAACAATCTTATCGCCTTTGTATTTTTGAGCAATAAGGTAACTGAACTCTATTCGTTGCCCTTCTTGAAATGGAACTGGAATTAATTGCAACATAGAGCATAAATTCATGGAACAACATTTACTTGATCATAGAAAACTGAGAAAAATAATACATTTCAAGCTACTTCAAATTATGTAATAGAATTTACTCTCTTGCTCAAAAAGTAAATGAAGAGACGACAGAAGAAGAAAGTTGGCTTGAGGAATAGAACTTACATGAAAAAAGAGGACAAACAAAAAAGATTTACCTGTTCCATCGTTGTTAATGCTAATCCCATCAATGCTGAGAATAATATCGTATGGTTTCAGAATCTCAAATTCTGGGTAGTTGGGAATAACTTCTGTTATAAGAACACCTTGTTGATCATGTCCCATCTTCATGAACAATCGGAAACTAGAACTTTCCATCTTCTGCCACTTGACGCCGAGTATTGGGAGTCCTGTTGTTTCAATATATGTAGCATATGGTTAGATTCTTAGTTATTTACGGATCCCGACCACATGATCTAAGGGAGACAAAAGTAGAAAATCATAAAAATTATTCCTCTTTTAACAGAGAATCATAAAAAGTCAAAAGACAAATACATAAGACTACTAGAGTTGCATGGTTCACCTAGCATGTCAACGAAAACAGCTGTGGAAGCTGTTTCACTATGACAAAGAAGAATGCAAAACTAATTGGGGTTTCCCTTTAGCCACAATATAGATCTAGGATAACAGTTTTCTAAAAATACTAAAAGTAACTTTATTCATGGCTTAGAGCATTTTTACCAGATACCTTAAGATTTAGCATCAAAACTGTACTTTGCTAACATCCTTCAAAATTTAAAGGGTGAGTTCATGTTCCAACAGACCCTTCTCCATCCTATAAAGACTGTCATTTTTACTATTCACACATTTAAAAAAAAAAAAACCCTCCTCCCTCCATCCCAAAACAATAGTTCCCTACGAAAAGACGTGCAATTTTTGAATAAAGAAAAGAACTTTCGTACATGATTTTTTGAGTTTCTTAGCACCAAATTAAAGATCCCGATAAAATCTTTAATTTGGTGCAAAGAAATTCAAAAAAATGAACGAAAGTACTTTAATTTGTTTATCTCTTTTCGTAGGGGACTATCAAAATGGGATGGAGGGGGTATATTATATTGGTTGTAAAGTTATTTATGATTTTAAAAACATTGTTGAGTAAAACTAAGTGATAATAACAAATAAGATCTACATTGCATATAAAAAACATTATAAAGTAAAAACATAGGCAATTTTATTAAAGGCATGAATAGTGAAAATGAACATTCTTTATGGGAAGGATGGAGTATAATATTTTACTCCCGCCATCCTACAAAAATTGTCCATTTTAACTATTCAAATCTCTTAGAAAAAAGTCCATATTTTGTTTTCCCTACTGTAATTGGGAATTCACTTGTTTTCCCTACAATAATTGAGAATTCACTTGTTTCCCCTATTGGTGAACTAATAGTAGTGATGGCACCTTCACACACATCTCTAACCACATATCGATTTTTGTCACTACCTTTCATTCCAAATCCCATGATATGATATCCCTTGGCACCCGATCATAGGCTTTTGTTAAGTCCATAAAAATCAGATGAAAATCCCTCTTCTTTTTCATATATTTTTCTACCAACCTACTTAACAAATAAATTGCTTCCATGCTCGATCTCCCCAGCAAATCCAAAATTGCTTCTCCAACACCGATGTCACCATTCTCAAGCGATGCTCAATAACTATTTCCCACAAGTCCATTGTATGGCTCATCAACTTAATGCCTCTAAAGTTGTTGCAATGCCTATATAGTTGTTGCAACTTTGAATATCTCCTTCATTCTTAAATACAATCTTATTGAATAACTTTGTGAACCAAGACACACCATTGCAACTAGGCTTTTCCACACTTCAATAGAAATACCACCCGGCCCTACGACCTTACCCAGTCTCATCCTCTTCAAAGCATTGACCACTTCAAGCTTTTGTATCCAATGATAGAACTTGTATTCCACCAAATTCCTCATCACTGGGGCCATCCAAGAGTTTCTCATTCAACAGCTTCTCGAAATACATTTTTCATTTATCCCTGATCTCCTCATCTTTCACCAACACCCTTGAATCAGCACTTTTTATACACTTAACTTGAGAGAAGTCTCTAGTTTTTTTCCTTTCAGCCTGGTGAGTTTATAAATGTTATTCTCTCCATGTTTACTATCTAATCTAGCATAAAAATCATCATAAGCTCCGAGCTTAGCATCCCTAACAACTCTCTCAACTTCCTTATAGGCTTGTTTATAGCTCCTACAAGTATCCTCGTTCTGATCCTTTTGCCACTTTTTAAAGCATTCCTTCTTTGTTTTTACTATGGCTTGAACATCGTCATTGCACCACCAGGTTTCTCTAGATATAGGAGGTTTCCCCTTTGACTCTCTAAGAACCTCTTTCGATACCCTTCTAATTGTGCCAACCATTGTATTCTACATCTTTTTTTTTTATAACCACGGAACAGCCCTACAGTCGAGCCACAATTGGACCCGACTGCGCAACCCAAACCTCAAGGGGAACTAGTGCGACCACAGGGTACTCACCTAGTGGGGAATCGAACCCCTAACCAAGGGGAGTACTCCCAAAGTCAGTCATTCGCCCTTACCAGTGGGGCAACCCTTGGGTGTGTATTGTATTCTACATATTATTACCATCATCAATCAGAGCCCACCCTGCTTGTTGAAACATCTAACCTTGAACATCTCTAGTTTCTCTCCTCTTAGAAACAACTATCTAGTTCAGGCTACTAGCCTCCTTCCTTGTTCTATGTTGCCATTTCATGCCAATATCTAACACCATAAGTGTATACTGTGACGCTAGACACTCTCCGGGAATAATCTGCCATCCTTACATAACAAGCATTCAATGCCTCTAACAAAAAAGTAGTCTATTTAACTTCTATTGGTCCTGCTCATATAAGTAATTAGGTGTTGCCCTTGCTTCTTGAAGAAAGTGTTCACAAGTATAAGATCAAAAGCCACTGCAAAATCCAAGATACTTCTACCAGCTTCATTTTGGTTGCCAAACCCAAAACCACCATGGACTTTCTCATTCCATTGCCTATTAACTCCTACATGACTGTTGAAAAAAATAAACAATAAATACGTTTGTTTATATATTGTTTTGGGCAACATGGTAAAATTGTACAAGTTTGGTATTTGAGGAGTGAGCGGTATTCTCTAAATTTGATGAGAGAGAAAGGAAATTTGAAGGATGACTTCATTATTTAGTTGATCGCCGTTTAAAAAATATTTCATGCCTGATCCCTCAAATTTTCTGACATTTGATGTTTGAGTGATCTGCTGGAGATGCTCTCAAGCCTTACACCCCATAATATAGAATTCTACTATTTAAAAAGAATAGCTATAAACAAGGATTGCATGAATCAAAAGTAACTAAAATAGTAAGATTAGGTTACTCCCTCAGATTGAGAAATCCAAACATACCAGTGTATGCTCCATTCTTGTCAAAATCTTGAATGAAGTGCTTAATACTCTCTGCAGGCACAACACCAACTTTGTCATCTTGATGTTGGAGTATCATTCCCACACATTTGCCTCTTCCATTAAAAACGGGACCACCAACTTTCCCTAGGTTCCAAGCTACCTTTACCTGATAAAAGATAAAATAAACTAGGACTTCTAATCTGGTAAACAAAAAACAGGCTGACTTAAAATTGCAAAGCAGGGCGTGAAGGCAAGCAAGCACTATAGTCACTATGGGCTTCCACATTTTAACCAAAAAAATAGTGAGCCTATTTAAGCTCCAATTGAATTTAACTTGGCCACAATCTACTCATGGTTTCAAGCAAAAATAAATTAACAACTTGGGGTATGATGCTGGACAATCAAAGAAAAAGATAAACCCTTAGAAATCTACACTAAAAAAAGCCTAAAACCGCATCTAGGGATTGTAATGGCATCCACATCAATATTGAAAAGAAATCAATTCTGTTTCATAAACTAAATCAAATGATATTAGAGACAGTCTCTTTTAGCTAAACAAAAAAATGTTGACAGCTGAAACAAACAACAATATGGAGTAATTTGCTCGCAGACCAAAATAGAACCTTATGAGTCCACAGAAAAGAAACCCTAGAAATACACATCTCGGGGGGGGGGGGGGGGTGGGGTGAATGGCATTCACACCTATACTACATACTACAAAGTAACAAATGCCACTTCATAAACTATATTCGAATAATAATTGTTGGAGTCCTTTGAATAGCCTCCATCAAATTATAACAATACTTTACAGCCCCTTTGCATTGAGTTTATTTGGTGAGAAAAGAAAAGAAAGAATTAGAGTCTCTCTTCTCATTTGGATTGAATAATTTGGTGGGAAATGGAAAGAAAAGTACTAAAACAAAATTTTTTGAATGGCCCCTTCCCTTCTTTTGGTGAGATTTGGTAAATGGTAAGTTTTGGTGAGAAAAGGCTCCCCTTTGTTATATCATTGTTTCTAACAATCCAAAGGGGTCCTTAAGGATGAAGACTAAACTAATAATCTTCCAAAACTTTCAATCTTCGATACGAGGTTGAGAATTCGATTCCCCCTTCCACCAAAGTTCAGTAACGGGGGATGAAAAACCAGTTGAAGTGATCATTTATTTAAAAATAAACAGCAATAATGGTGGTTTACCAAATATGGTGATTACATATAGTCTTTTTTGGAGTATGCCAAGAATATTCCCTCCCCCCTCTGGAAGAACTTTTTCCCCACAGAAGCATAGGAGATACTGTTAGTAATCGACGCATATGAACCTGCTGCTCTTATGCACTCGACAGGAATGGAAAGGAGATTTTAATCATATTAAGGACCTTAAAAATAAAAGGACTCGATAAGATAATAAACAATACTAGGAAAGAAAAAATGATTGAGACTTTCTTGGGACTACCTCAAAAGCCGGAAGATCGGCCTCTGAAATTGCATAACGTTTCATGCCCACTCCTGAAACACAGCCCTTAATCACAGAGACATAGTCTGCCCCGTGTGGATAGCCAGTAACAGTCATCTTCTCTCCGGGTGCTGGCATGTCCCCAAACTCCAGTGGCTCAACTCCTTTCCAAAACTTGTCATCGTTCACTGTCAAAATTGCTGCATGCAACATCATTCCACGAAATATCATCAAAACTACCAGAGAAAAGCAAGTTAACCAAATAGTATCACTCAAAAATTTGGTCAAAAGTCCATTAATAGAAAATTTCCTGAAATGAGTCTATCTTAATAAATTGCAATCCATATATCCCGCATTTTAAAGGTTCTCTAAGTATGCGTCCTCTCTTCTCGAATTATTTTTCTATTGACGAATATATCATAATGCAACACTGCTAGAGAACAGCAATCTCCAACATCAGAAGACAGTTCACTTTGAACACAAGTTGCATCAAATTGGAAAATCAACTACATAAGATAATCCAGTATATGATCACAAGTCAATAAGAATAAGCCCTGTAATGAGACAGAAACCAACCATTTGAAAGCCCAAAAAGGGATATAATTTTTAAATAAGTGACCTTGAAAGGATCACCCATCTGACTTCCCCATACGGCCAATTGATTTATATAACCTTTTCCAATTCAAACTTTTATATGTAAGGTCAAACAAGTACAAAATCAATGAGGAAAATCTCTTAGACACTTAGGTCAACCTCTTATCAAGTATCAAGTTGGTAATGGGGAGAGTAACTTTTTATGGTTGGACAATTGGCACCCACTTTGGCCTTTGTATGTCAAATTTGGAGAAAGGGTGGTGAATAATGTGAGCAGATCTCTAAGGGCCAGGGTTGACTCAATAATTGCACAAGGTGCTTGGAAATGGCCCAGATTAAGGAATCCTTTCATTCAGGCTATCATTGCTCAAACTCCTCCAAGTCTGAGACCAAATCCTGATGTGGAAGATTCTGTTCTTTGGTTGCCGCACCCAAGTGGTACTTTCACTGCAAAGTCCGCTTGGGAAGCCACAAGGGCTCGCACCAGACCCAACCCAGGCACAAGATCATTTAGAGGGGACAACATGTGCCTAGATGGTCATTTTTCCTATGGCTGGCTGCTCTTCAAAGGATAGGTTGAAGAGTTGGGATGTGCAACTTGATGGTGTTTGTTGCCAACACAGTTCTGCAAAAGAATGACATCAGCAACATCTTTTTTGAATGCTCCTATTCTGCAGTTGTTTGGAGGCTTTGGTGATCAAGAACAGGGTGCAGACGATGCCTAGCAAGTTGGGGAAGGTGCTTGATTGGTTCTGCTCTAATGTGACTGGACAAGCTTTCAGAGGCACTGGTCTTAAATGTACTTTGGCTGCTACTGTGTATGGTTTGTAGCAGGAGAGGAATAGTCAAATTTTAAAGGAGTAACGGGCATGACCAGGTGGCTGCAGGGAGAGTAACTGGCACAAGGGACTTTCTTAGCTCAAGGAGAAATGTGAAACACTCTTTACACAATCAAGCCCTCTGTGAGAATTGGGGGTGTCTGAAAGGTATATATAGGATTTTGCTATTTGTTGCTGTATCGTTTTCCTGTTGTATTGTTGTTTCTCGTAAGGGGTTTTCATCACTGAACATTGTTTCCTTGGTTGAGCTTAATAATATCTTGCACTTATCAAAAATAATAAAAAATCTATGTCCATAAGGAAAACTAGAAAATCCACCAAGGTCTAAAAATCCCCAGTTGCTTTTATTACAAAATGGTGGAGAATTCATGGAAACAAAAGTCTTCTTTTACTTAGTTTGGACTTCTCTTCTTAAATTCTTAGGAGGACTAACTGTAACAGAGAATTTAATTGATGCCTTTCGGCTAAAACCCCCTAGTTCAAATAACAAATCCACTATTGTGAAAGATGTCTGTTGGTCTTACAGACCTCTTTTACGCTAAAAATACTAAAGAGTAACTGCTCTCTTGATCATTCACAAACAAGTTGAACAAATTACCCCAAGGCACCCAAAAATTTAAATCCTCACATCAGCCTAAACCTCAAGATTAAAGTAACCTACAATATGAAAAATGGTAAAACAGAGTTGTCACGCAATACTCTTCATACCGTCATTGCTAATATTATTATACATCATATTATACAACTTCAGTTTCTCTTGCAATGTCAGGGCATTTCTAACTCAACTTGTTTCTTACTTTCTTCATACCCAAAAAAAAATATTCAAATAAAATTAGACCTTGCTTTATATGTAGGACCAAGGTATACCTCGACACCCATAACTTCTTGCTAAGTTGCTTTTTCTTTCACTCAAACTTTTCAAGGACGAGATCAACAAATTAGATACAAAAGAACAAAACTTTTTATTGGATGGGAAGAATGATTTTTGCTTTTATTAGTGGGGTTCATGGTAATATTGCCTTGATTCCAACAGGAGGTACACCATATGTCCTCAATTTTGTCCGATCTTCTATTTCTACAGGTCCCATAATACATTTTCATGTTGACAAATCAAAGAGAAGTTTCTGAAAGAGTTATTTTTTCCCTTTAATCTTTAGAAGCCAAGCAATAGCTCCCCACCATAATTCAAAAGGACACAATTTGGCAATTTGCACTATTACAATATAATGATGGTGTCTGCCTAAGTAATTGGATTTCCAGAATCCAATTTTAGTACTCTACTTCTCAAGCTAATCAATTTTGGTCATACTACCTTGAGTTTTTCAATAGAATTCCTCGTTGCATTTCTTCTGTGGAGGAAAACATTGCTTAGCTACACACCTACTGAAACTTTTTTGCTGAAATTTGACATTTTCTAGGGTTCTAATATGGCGTAAAATTTTGCCACGGATAAAGGGTTACTTTTCACTTAGTAATATCCTGATGATATACTAATTTGTCAGTAAACTTAGTTCAACAAAGTCATGTTTTCATATCTCACACAGATGTTGTAGTAATTGGATTTGAGGTTGTCGTGTGAAAAATTAATCTGGGTAAAATATCCCAGGCTCGCTGCCTGAGAAGCAAGCTACTACAGCGAGCAGCTGGAGCAGTACGATAGAAGATTTGTTTTGGGTCAAATTCCAGTTAATCAAATTATAAGACTCCCTCAAATCATAAGCAATGTGTTATGTGCATAAGCAATCATATGTGCGGTTGTTACTGTTAGAAACCCTATCTTAAAGTTACCTTGCATGACATTCTGATTTTCCGTTAGTTTACAAAGTATTAGCTATATATAAAAAAACAAAAGGAGAACTAATATCTGCCTAGATATCATACATTGTAACCAAATTAAATTTCATAAAAAAGTACTATGCATGGAGATGGCAAAGTATTTATACCTAGATCAGCATCAAATGCCACAGAAAGCACTGTAGCTGTGTACCACACATCGCAGTTGCCTTTCTTAAGTTTCACTTCCTGGTGGAGATCAACAGCGCCAGCACTAGTGAGCACTTTTCTCCCACTTACAATAAAACCACTCCGGCAGCCCTCTTCTTGTTCCATTTTCCATGGGAAAGCAAAATTTGGTTCTACTCTAACACAAATTACCTTGACAATTGCGTCTACAAATGACTGACAACAAATTAATATCATTAACATTTCTTCATTTTGTGGTATACTGGTATTCCACACGCGTGATTACCTCAAAAGAGTAAACATTTACAGTATAATGTACCCAAACAAAAAGCTTCCAATGAAACAGAAACAGCAAAAAATAGTAATCTCCCTTGACAACTTTACTTCATGTGAAACTTTTTCATACTTCTTTTTTTTTGGTCAAACAGAAACAATAGCTTTTATTTCAGTTGGTACTTTTCTTTTGATTTTCTTTCCATTAAGTTTTCTATGTTTAACTTTTTAAGAACTTAAACTGCAAGTATCAGACATCATGGAGATAACAATCACCAGCTAAGAAAAAACATGACAAAAAGGGAAACACCAAGTTGAAGTTGTGCTCCCCTTAATACACTATAGAATATGTAGATATTGAGGAATATACGAAACATGTTTTTCCTAGCTTCTCTGTTTGGTTACGGGACAGCAAACATTGAGTGTAATGTGTAACCCCAAAGGGTATTTAACCCCAAGGGGTTGGCTTCAATGATGGATCCACCAATGATCATAGGGGGGCTATGGCCACCCCGTTGTTTAAGTGTTTTTTTTTTTTTTTTTGAAATTAGAATATAGGACAACATGGTGGCCCCCAAGTGGTGGCAGAAACTGGAAACAATCCTTGTCTTCGATCTCACATGACTCAACAAAACAAAACACATGGGTGGTCCCCACCAATAAAATAGAAAATTTGTTTCCACAATAATTTAGGGCCTTACCACGACATTCTTGATCAAAAAATTAATTTAGGGCTTTTAGGGAGCTCAGCACAGACTTGACTCTCTCTCCCATGGCTGGGTTTACTCTTTGAAAAGGAACAGAAAAAGAAGGCGCACTCACCTCTGGGCTCTCTCTCACCTCTGGCTTTGGGTCTCTGGACCACAGGTAATTTCCCTCTCTTTCTCTCTCTATCTTTGGAGTGTAGACCAATTTGGATTTTAATATGTTTGTATCAATTGTATAAACTATAAAGCTCCAATCTTTGCAATTGTTTTTATCAAAGCACACACCTAGGCCCCTGGCTCTCTTGCACCTGACTTCTTGTTTACTAACTGAAAAAGATATGTTTATTTTGTATTTGCAAATTATTGATATGAGAAAGGTGTCTACCATTGATGGGTATTTCAAAAAAAAACCCCAAAATGTTCAATTTCAGAGGTCAATGTTGGTAAGTCCTCATTACCAACTTCTACTACTACTAATATACTAGTATTCAAAAATATTGACATACCAAAGGTCAATGCTGGTGAGACCTCATTGCCAGCATCTACTACTACTGATATACCAATATTCGAAAATTCACCTACAAAGTATCGAAGAATTGAAGTTAAAGAAATTGATGTGAGTTTGTTGGAGGGTGATCCTGGATTATGTGAGCAGATATGTGATTATGATGTTAACCAACAAGATGAAATTCGACTAGCTTATATTAAGCTAGGCCCTTGCCAACCTATACATTCAAAATACCCAAAATCTAGAAAAGAAAAGCACCTACGTAGTTTTCAAAGTGCTTGGTTCAAGGTATTTCCATCGTGGCTAGAATATTCAAATGAGAAAGATGCAGCTTTTTGCCTCCCGTGCTTTCTTTTCAACAAGTCCACTAGAAAATCTGGTTATCATGGGCAAGTTGCATTCACAATTGAGGGATTTAATTCTTGGAAGAAAGCTATAGATGGAGCCAAGGGTGCTTTTTTGAGTCATGTGGGAAAAGATCCAAACTCTTTACACAAAATTGCCGAAAGATCATACGGGAATTTGATGAATCAATTGCAACACATACAAAAGGTACTTGATAATTTCACTTCAGAGCAAATTGCAAACAATAGACTACGGTTGAAGGCCTCAATTGATACGGTAAGATTGCTCGCACATCAAGTTATTGCTTTTAGAGGGAGAGATGAAAGTGCTAGTTCAATGAATCGTGGAAATTTTCTTGAAACATTAATTTATGGTACGTCTTTCAGCGAGAAAATTGTTAACTTAATAAAGAATGCTCCCAAGAATGCAACTTACGCATCCCCAATAATCCAAAAAGAAATTCTACATGTTATTTCAACCAAAGTGCAGAAGGAAAATTGGGAAGAAATCGGTGATGCAAAGTTTGGTTTGATTGTTGATGAAGCTCGTGATGAGTCAATGAGAGAGCAAATGGCAGTTGTTTTAAGATTTGTTGACAAATATGGTTTTGTGCGAGAACATTTTTTTGGGGTTGCTCAAGTTCCTAACACTACCTCAATAACTTTAAAGAATGAGATTTATTCCACATTGTCTCATCATAGTCTCAATATTCAAAATATTTGAGGACAAGGATATGATGGTGCGAGTAATATGAGGGGTGGCTGGAATGATTTGCAGGCTTTGGTTTCGAACGATTGTCCATATGCTTATTATATTCACTGTTTTGTGCATAGATTGCAATTGGCACTAGTAGCAGCATCGAAAGAAGTTGGTGTTGTTCATTGTTTCTTCACAAAATTGCCTAAAATTATCACTATTGCCGGTGCTTCGTGCAAACGTTTTGAGGAATTGAAATTGGCACAAGCAAGTGACATTGAATATTTGTTATCCATTAATGAGCTTGAGAGTGGGAGTGCACTTGACCAGCTTAGCACTTTGCAACGACCTGCTAATACTCGTTAGAGTTCTCACTTGAGATCAATTTCTAGCATGATAAAGTTGTTTAGTGCCACGTATTGTTTTGCTCAAAGTCAAGGTTGAAGGAAATAGTTCCCAAAGAGGAGAAGCGAAATGGGCGTATGAGGAAATGACCACATTTGAGTTTGTCTTTATGCTGCATTTGATGAAAGAGATTATGTTGATCACAGATTTTCTTTGCCAAGCTTTACAGTGTAAGACTCAAGACATTTTAAATGTCATGAATCTTGTTTCATCTACCAAGGAACTTCTTAGAAAATTTAGAGTTGATGGATGGGATGCTTTAAATTCGAATGTGATATTATTTTGCGAGTCACGAAATATTGAAGTGCCTAATATGAATGCTCATTATATTAAGAGAGGTGGTCGAACTCGCCTATCAACAAGATAAGTTCACCTTTCAACATCATTATCAAGTAGAAATTTTCTGTGCTGCGATAGATTTTCAATTGCAAGGGTTAGATCACCGATTTAATGAGGATGCCATGAAATTGCTTAGTTTTGCCTCAGCTTTGGATCCTCGAGATGCACATGCATTTTTTAGGATCGATGATATTTGTCAGGAGAAGTATTATCCGGAAGACTTCAGCAATCATGAAAAATTATTGATAAGAATGGAGCATAAACATTTTGAGCATAATGTTGTTCGGCATCCGGAATTCAAACAAGTGGGGAGTATTTCTAGGCTATGTCAATGGTCGGTTGAGACTAGAAAATCAGAAACCTTCTTCCTTGTCTACAGAGTGGTGGCACTTGTGCTTACTCTTCCAGTTTCTACTGCAACCACAGAAAGGGCTCTTTCAGCTGTGAATATTATCAAAACGAGGCCTCGCAACAAAATGGAGGATGAGTTTCTCAACGATGCTTTGGTTTTATTCATTGAGAAGGAAATTGTGGCAAAATTCAGTTCCGACTCAATTGTCGATAACTTTAAGGATCTAAAGGAGCGTCGCATTCCATTATGATACATGGTTGAGGTAACTCATTGAGAAATTTTTATTTTTTCACCTTCTAGTTGTTTTTTGCTTGTTAAGAGCACTTAGATATTGTGTTTTGTATTTAGCGTTATTTAGACATTTAAATCCTTTAGATTTCCGAAACTTGAAATTTTTAAATATTGTTGTTCGTAGTTCGGCCCATGTGTTAAAGAAATCATGGTTCCGTCCCTGGTTGGCTTGGTGGTCTTGGCCTGGAACCTAGAGTTTGCTCCCACCTAAGGTCTCACATTCAATTCTCCTCACCAACAGCAACTCTTGGGCCCACCTCACCCCACGCGTTAGGGTGTGAAGAGGCTGTGGGGGAATTGTAGTTATTAGTCTAAGGTGCATGTTACGTGCGGGTAAAGGCTGTGGGAGGGTCCGTAGGATTAACACCCGCCTTAAAAAAAACCACCACCCCAAAGGGAATTTTAATTTTCTTTTTCTTGAGTAAATTCATAAAATGATTAGGAAAATAATCGCATTCAGAAGAGAAACCAAACAGACACCGTGCACTTGTCAAATTTCAAAATGCAAACACAAATAGTAGACTTACAGTAATAGCCTCTTCTTCTTCTTCCTCCTCCTCATCATTCCCATGAGAGTCGCAGTCTTTAGTCCAATCTACAATTGTATGCCCTAGTGAAGAAACCAAATCTCGGACAGAGCTCGACTTAGATAAAGTTATCGGTGAAGATCGAGACAATGAGCACAAGATCATACGATTGGGGAATTTCGCGGCGGAAGGTTTGGGTTTGTTAGACTTGCAGAGGAAGGAGGGAATAATATCACTACTACTACTCTTGATGATCGGGGAAGAAGACATTGTTCCGACGCCGGGATGGAAATTTTGCCTACAGCATTGGCCTAGCGGCCCTCGCCCCCCATTTTTGTAGTACTTTATTGGGTTTTGTTTGGGCATTCATCAGGAATTTGGGATGGGGCTTACAACAACAATTTGGGCCAAGATCCCTATAGGTGTATTATTTCGGTTTGGTTTGGTTCGGTTAGGGTTCAGAAGTATTTTTAGGTACTCAAGACCAAATCGAAATTAAAATTTTGAACTCTACAAAAAACGAAACTGACCGGGACCAAACTAGACCGATCGAATCTATATTTTTGGGTCCATTCTGTTTTCTTGGTTATATTTTCTAAAGAATCATTTAAAGGATACGGGGAAGTTTGAAAGTATGTAACCAGTAACCTGGGACCAAAGACAATGCAATTCAATCGCGGGAAAAGAGGCTAACCTGTGCACAAATAAATCACATATAATTAAATACAAAATATTTCCCTTTCGAAGAATTTCTTTTGATATTCTTTCAATACTGCCAGCCATTGAATTAAAAAAACTATCACTATCGCCTTCCATTCTCCTTCGAACTTCTCGAAACGTACTGGTCTTGAGCACCTCTAATTTCTCCCCTCTTAGTAACCACCAAGGATGGAGTCAGGATTTTATTATAGCAGTGACAAAATGCGAAGGATTAGGAGATGCTGCCAAGCGGGGTGCAGCAGTGCTGAGCAGCTGATTTGACCTTTCATCGCGGCACAAACGGCTTGGATCTAATCCAAGGGCAAAAATGGCCGGATTGGCCACTTGACACCGCTGCCAAGCACCCCCGGTTGGCAATATCCCCAAGTCCGTGAAATGTACACCAAAAAAATAAAAATATACATTGCAATATGAATAGTCATCTACTATAGAAAAATTAAAAATAACATAATAAAAACTATAGAAAATGATGTTGGTCATTTGTACATGTAATACGCAAGAGACTAATTTAGTTTTGGAATAATATTTTGGGTTTCCGTTCTTCAAAAAAAATAGAGGATTTAGGACTACTGTATAACAAAAAAAATAAGGAAAAAAAATCTAGCAGTAACGAGTCTATACAAGTTCGAGATAAATTTTTTTTACATATAATAATTATATTTTTAAAAATTCTTGCTGCGATGGCCGCCCTTACTAAACCCCGGCTCCATCTTTGGATCCCGGACTAACCACCATCTAGTATGGGGACTTCTAGAATCCTTTCTCATTCTATGTTTCCCCTCGGACAAATATCTATCTAACTCCAAAAAAGTTTATGTTGTGCCACTAGACTCACCGGAGATGAATAAACATATGGAGTAATTGAGAAATCAAGTCCACTGCCATTTCTGTTTAAGTATGGACATGAATATGAGAGGAAAACCAGAAGAGATAAATTTTACAGGAGGGAAGTGCAATTCAATACTTGACCTAATAAAAAAAATGTGCAATTCAATAAACTACTTAGACCAAGGCCCCGTTTCGCTGAAGGAAACGAGTACTTATTTTTTAAATTAAAGATGATGTATTAAAAAAGAATAACATATCTTGTAAAGTGAAAATATGTACTTAAAAAATAAGAATCTTAACAGAACGGGGCTCAAAGTGTTTTCTATTGTCTAATTCTAGTTTATAGTACCTCGTTTTCCTTTTGAAGTGGCAAAAATAAAAACAGAGAGAGAAGAGAAGAAGAATTACAGAAATTTATGAAAGAAAACAAAATGAAAATGTAATAACTGGATCCACTCCGATCCTTTAGAATGGACTGCACCATATGGGCCGAAACCATGTTTAGATACTCCACAATAATTCTAAAACCAGTGTATTTGGACGTGTAAAATGAGGGTGGTTGTAGCATTGTTGTTTTAGAAACTTCTCGGTCCCATTTCAATAATAACAACCATTTACTTGTTTCAACCTTCAATAACATGAGGGACGCTAATCATGTTTATATAAAATACTCCATCATTTAGTGCGTGTCTGTAAAACATGTATTTTTAGAAAAACACGAAATTCAAAAACAATGCGATACCACATCGAAGCATGATTTTTCAACATAAATATATTCTTCTTATAAATACATATCAAACTCAACATAATTTTTAGCATGTTCAATATTCATCACATTGTCGTAGATCCTAAAAAATAAATGAGTTCTAAAAGAATCCAACAATGGGTCATACTGGACCGCATGTAGAGGATCCAGTCTCTTTAGAATGATATCTGTTTTAAACGCCAGCACAAATTTTCCCGAAACGCAAATCCAAGTGGCAGGAAATTTGTTTATGGAGACCCAGATGTACACCATTAGTGTACACAAAATGTACATCAGATTATAAGAATTGATTTTAGAGTATCATACAAAAAATTGAATCCGTTCAATTCGTTTAAAACATTTATTATTTTGAGGGTCTCTACACAAAATCAGCTCATTTAGATGTCGATAAGTTCTTAACAAATTCATTCAATTTTTTCCCTGCGATTTCAAGAATAAAAGTCGATCGAGCTCTTATCGAATCTTTCCGATATTCGGATGAGCTAATTCATTACACAAACTCTTAAAAGCATGTTTTTAAGTAAATTGGATGGTTTCGATTATTTGTGTGAGATTTTGAAGTGAGTTTCACACTCCCTGATATATATTTCGGTATACACCAAATCGTGTACCCATAATTTTGTTGGTTTATTATTTAATGACCCAGATGAATAGTACTAAATTCCAAACGGCCCCCCCAAACGGAATTCTCCTTTTTTTCAAATCCCACACAATTCTATGCTAAATTTAACAATAAAATCAGCAATTGATAATTTGATTATGCGCTTCTTTATGTGATTCCCAAGCTTCTCTCCCACGATTCAAGTCAACTTCCATCCACACAAACACCACAAAAATCAGAATATTCCATAAACCCTTTATTGGGCCAACAAATAAGAAAAAGGAAAAAGGTGGAAAAGAAAAGAGAGGGAAAGAACATGGAGAGGTTATGTTGAAGGTTGGTTGGAATCTTAATTGATGAAAAGGGTTTTCTAATGAAGCTTTGATTAGAGAGAAATAATAGGAGATGGGTATTGTTTGGGTTGACGTTTTGTGGATTCTTTACCTCCTCTCTCGTCGTTGTCGCAACTGTAAAAGGTGAGGAACCTTCTTTTCCTTTCCAATCGAATTGATTGGTGTGTTGCGTCTCCTTTCCCTATCAGTTTCTAGGGTTTACGTGTGTCATGTTTTTGTTTCGTTCACGAGTTTTCTGGGTTTTGTCTGGTTTAGTTTTGGGTTTTGGCTGGTGGAGGTGATTTTTTTTTGTAAATTTTGTTTCCTAATCTTTGAGGGTGGAATTCTGGTGAAAAATATTTATTCCTGAAATGGGTTTATGAATACTGATTGAGTTCTCCATTTGTACCAATAGTTTGGAATTCCGACTGGCTACATCATTGTTGATGGGTTCTCAACTACTTTTAATGTTTTTGTTTATTTTATGCGATCATTTCGTGTGGTTTTTGTCAAAGTTGCAATGTGGTGGTCTTAGTCTATCACCACGTTGCTAGAGATTTTGGATTGCTATGGATTAAGTGGCACTTTTACAGTTTTATATAGATGGTACAAAATACAAATGCTGTAATATGTTGGACTAGAGTTTTCCATTGACTTTGAGGGCTGACGTTGTAGGGCTATATGTTGAGTAAGATCACTATTCACTAGAACTTTCCTTTTGGTAGTTTATATTTATATGATTCCAGTCCGGAGCCTGTCATATTTTGTCAGGTAAAGATCCACATTCTGTTATTGTTGTTCATGAACATTGTTGTCGTTTTACTTTTTGGTGGTTGAAGCATGAAGAGTGAGGTGAAGCAATATGAAGACTAAGAATTGGATCAAAGAGCAGAGGAGGGCCCGGGTAAAACGGAGGTTAGGAAAGATCATGAAGTGCCTTTGCTCGGGAGAGCAATTAATAGTTGATGAAATTGTTCCTTCGCCTGCGTCCCTTGCAACAAAAGATTATGCAGTTGGTGTGTATTCACCTCATGCTGGCGAAATTGACCAGAAGCCAGATACTGGCAATATCGAAGAAGCTGAGTCCTCTCTGCGGGAGAGTGGTTATTTGAATTACGAGGTTAATTTTTTCATCTCATAAGTTCTCATGCAGTTTCGATTGGTTTACTTAATTAAAGGCTGAAACAATGTTTTTTCAT
>BPLS01023114.1:0-10282 GCA_019656275.1 Rhododendron kiyosumense
GGCAGCAAACTAAAAAGAAATATTCATTTTTGTTAGATTTAAATCCTTGTATTTTCAGTTTAGTTTACTTCTGTTCCGTTTATTAAATTAGCATTATTGTTTAGATATGGTATTCTTTGTGGATTAAAAATTGGAGAATTGTGCAAGTTGTCATTGTGATGTATGACTTGGAGACAAGAAAAGTATTAAGAGACGTATCAATGATTTCATCGGATTAAAAGTACGAATCTAGTATTTTTTTTTTTGACAACACAAAATATCACTATTAGTAAAATTTGTATAATAAATAAATCTTATGAGTAATTAATAGCCAATTTATAATAAAAACATAAGTTACTAAAATGTGGGCCTAAAAGTTTGTAAAATACAAGATATTTTGGAGTTTATTTCATAAAAAACTGAGTCACTATAGAATTACGATACCCAAACATAATTTTCGCTTGACCTAAAAAAAGAAAGAAAGAACTAACCAGACATACCACATATAATTAATCTTCCCATCAAAAAAAATGTATTTTTGTGGCCCTTGACAAACAAGCCATTAAGGTTAAACAAATAAATGCCCTCCCATGCGGAGGTTGAATAAGAAAATTTTTCTTTAGTTCACCTTGTTTGGCTTAAATTTTTGAAAGTTATTTTTTATGTAATGATTGAGTGGAGAGGATGGAGAGAAAAATATATTAAGAAACATGTACAGAGAAAAATAAGATGAGATGAGAGCTGAACCAAACAATGTGACTACATTCTTTTTTCATTTCTCTTTGCTTTGGGTTCTCCTAACATAATTAAAAAATTTGTGTTAACTGCAATACTTATCAAAATCATGTGTTTCTCTCGCAGGTATTGGAATTTTGTCAAATTTGACTAATTTGGAGGAGCTTGATCTCCGCGAGAATAATCTTGGAAATGGCATTCTACCGTCTTTGAATAAGCTTTCAAACCTAAAGTTTCTACGTCTGGCTTGGAACAATTTGAATGGGTCAATTTATGTCAAGGGTAATTCGTGTGAAATCCAAACCAACAGTCACAACAGTCCTTTTTCCCCTAAAAAATGCAAATTAAGGTAAGGTTTTTTTTTTTTTTTTGGCTGGTACCAATTTGAATGGGCCAACTTATGTCAAAGGTAAGGTTTTTTTTTTCAATTGATAGGACTACGATTTTATAGGTAGAACAAAAGAAGTGAAAAAATACGTCAAATAGGGCGTCCATCCCCTTGAAGAGAGGAAATAAGCCACACCGGACGCCTAAACCCCCAAGTAAAAAAGACAAGACATCTTAATACTTTTTGAGCAATATTATGGGTAACCCCATTTCCACTCCTCCTGACGAATGAAAAATCCGCACCAGAAAACCCATCTTGAAGGTGCAAGATATCTGCTACAATCACCCCAACCCCCTGATGGTTTTCCTTACGCCTTTGCACCAACAGTACCAAATGTTGCGAATCCCCTCCAACAAGAATTGTATCCATCCCAAGCTCCCTTGCAAATAGAAGCCCATCCCTTGCTTGCCTCCACCACTGACGGATCAGTCAAATGCAGCCTCCCAATTGCCCTCGCTAAAACGAATTTCCCATTCCATTCGCGAATGACCATTCTCATACCACATCGCCCGGCCCCTGTGCTTATCCATGCCATCATCGCAATTGAGTTTGTAACACTCACATCTTGGTTGCAACCACAGTGAACGAGTCGTGCATTTGGTCCTGTCCAATCCCATCCTCACGTCGGCCTCTCTCATCTTGCACGGCCAACATGTGGTCATTAAAGACTGCTTCATTGTGGTTGCGACCAACATGTGGTCCCATATGTTAAACAAATTCTTTTATGGGTAACAATTTTTACAATCTTTTTTTTGATAACAGCTTGTCTGTGTCATTTAATTATTTGTATACTCATTTACATTTGAAATTGAAAGTGCAATACCGTATATTCTCATTGTAAGATGACCAAAGAAGGTAGCGCATTTGCATAAAAAGAAATTTGAAAATCAATTACTACCTTTTAATTATAGGAGCTACGTGTTATATGATAGTAATAAGTAAATATTGTCGAACAAAGTGTTAGATAATTCAGGTTATACCCATTGATTTGTGACTGTTACCAATATAAGGTCATGCATTTGATTTGTCTTTAGGAGCGCTTTCAGTCAAGTAATTCGTATAAAATTGTGCGTTTATCGTTTAAAGACCATTCCTAGGGTCTAATGAAATTCTGAGGATGTTAAAGTTTTGCACATTGCGAACAACCACAACAATAATAATAATAGTTGATGCAACACTTATAAATGTGAAGTTAAGGTCATCACTTCAGGTCTTACCATCCTACTATAGGTCATAATTTTGTGAGACAAGTCTATAAAAAGATAAGAGTAGTGAACGCGACACATTCTGACGTTCCATTTGTTTTTTTGGTTCTTCAGAAAGGAATAGGACGTTACTCACGTCTACAATTATGGATCAATTTCATAATGATTTACCAATTAATTTTGGGTTGAAGACTTATCCTGAAATCCATCACCATAGTACGAAAAGAGAGACCTGCTTGCAGATTTGGGCAGTCAAAAAGGTTGCATTATGACATTAAAAAACTTCTAAGGATGTTGGCCAATGAATTTTTTTTCTCCTGAAATTCATGCACTAAACCCTTTTATCTTTGTTTAACGTCATGCACTAAACAATTTAATATGTGTATTATCTAGGTTTTTAGGCCATAGGGGTGTGGGCTTCGGCCTATTGATCTCATAGCTAACCGAAAAGGAGAGATATACCAGACCATTTGGGCAAAATCACGCCTTACCAATAAATGAACAATAGACTTCTTATACACTTTGCACAAAGGGCAAAGGACATCGCAAGTTAACCTGCGTTTATGGAGAGTCTCCTTGACTGGCATGATATCTCTGATCGCCTTCCATACAAATGTTGAACCTTCCTTTGTATCAGAAGCGACCATACACCATGCCATACTTACTTCATTTGTTGTTTGTTGCTACTTTCACCCACAACCCTTCTACCCAAACATCCATTTCTTTGAAGCATTTTAGCCGATTCATATCTCGATTTGACTGTATAGTTCCGAAAAATGCCAAATAATCTTGTCTTCTACTGCATATTTCAACAGGGGAAAGGAAAGAATTACTGGCTCTCCTCCGCGCTGAAAACCTCCTTGACCAGATCTTCCTTTGAACCCCGAGTGTGGGGTTATATGAGAAACTGGACTTTCCTTCCTCTCCCCTCTTCTTTAACACTAGCTGGAGCCGAGGATTCAGATTTTGGGAGCCATTGGTCCCTATCAATAACCACCATATCCCCTGTTCCAATCTTCCATCGCAAACCCGCATTAATTATCTCTCTCCCTTCCAATATGATTCTCCAAGTCCAAGATGGATTCGAACCCGCTCTTGTCGTAAGAAGAGAGCCATTCGGAAAGTACTTGGCCTTGAGAATTCTGTGTAGAAGACAACATCCTCCCTTGTGCAGTCGCCACCCTTGCTTAGCCAAAAGAGCCAGGCTAAAGCAGCGAAGGTCCTGAAAGCCAAGACCATCACCTCCTTTTTTTTCGCACAGTTTATCCCACGATAACCAGTGTGTTTTCCTTTCCTTATTTTTTTTATCCCCACCAAAAACGTGCCATCAGGCATCAACCCATTCAGATCCTAACACAATTTATCCGGAAGCTTAACGCAAGACATGACACAGTTTGGCAACATTTTTTTTTTTGCTCGGCAAAGAAAATTTTATTAGCTCGAAAAGGGTACATCGAGAGAGGACCTCGCTAAGCACAAACGCTTAACGAGAGAGGAAAACAAAGCAGAAAAACAGGAAAAAAACACAGAGGACCATCCAACAGAAAATTGGAGCGCCCCCACCCTCAATGCAGGTTTCACTTGCTACACTTTCTCCTTTCTCATTCCATCAATATAGCCCTTGAAATCTTCCACCGAATGCACCTTAATATCGAACTTCACCTTGACCCACATTGCCACCCTAGTTTTAATTAGCTCCCCAAGATCCTCCACTCGCCAAGACGCATTGTTGAAAACAATCTCATTCCGAGCCAACCAAACAGACCAAATTGCAGCATGGAATGTCGTTTCCCACAAATATTTCTCAAGATTTTTGAAACCACTACCTATCCACCATGTGAATAAATCAATCAGAGAGCCAGGGCACACCCAACAAACATGCCACCAGTCTATCAACAACGACCAAACATCCCAAGAAAATTGACAATGCAGGAAGAGATGCTCCGGAGTTTCGAGATGCACTGAACAGAAGGGGCACAAAACCGATTGTCCCTCCGGCATCAAGTCTCTTTGTAGGAGAATCGATCTTGTAGCCACTCTATTCTGAAGAGCTTGCCACAAAAAAATTTCCACTTTGGGTGGGTTAATACTAGTCCAAATCGAACCCATCACCCGGTTGGTTTCGAAATTCAGTTGCTCCCATCTATTATAAACAGATTTTACCGAGAAGCAATTGTCAGTTGCCCATCTCCAACTCAGTGCATCGTTTTTGGACAAATCCAAAGTTACACGTTGCAACCTCATATGCAAGTCTTCGAGTTGACGAACTTCCCAATCCCTTAGGCTCCTCTGGAAAAGCAGATTCCACCTACCATCACTACTTGTATCAGATAAATCTCTAACCACCTTCTCTTTTTGAGTAGAAATACGATAGAGGCGAGGGAACTCCTCTTTAAGAGTTGTGTCCCCTAACCAAACCTGGTTCCAAAACGAGATCTTCTGCCCAGAGTGAACCACTAACCTGAAGCCTTCCTGAATAATTGACCCGATACTTGAGGATGGTTCCCCTATCGAACATATGTCCTTCCAAATGTTCGAGGCCTTACCTGAGGATGGCAAACGAGGTAACCAACAGCTTTGCTCCAGGTTGTATTTACTTTTGATCACCTTCACCCATAGAGAGTCATTGTCTGTATAAAATCTCCACCACCATTTAGCTAATAGGGCTAGATTTTGGATCATCAAATTCTTTACCCCCAACCCTCCATACTCTTTCTTTTTCGAGATTACCTCCCATTTAACCAAATGAATTTTCCTCTTTTCCGCCGTATCGCCCCAAAAAAATTGTCTTTGAATCTTTGCTATCACCTTTGCAACAGACATTGGCATTTTGAACAAGGACATGAAGTAAATAGGCAGACTACTAAGGGATGAATTCATTAGCGTAAGTCTGCCCCCAGACGTGTTAAATCTCCTACGCCAAACAGCAAGCCTTTTTTCCATTCGTTGGACCACCGGATCCCATGTTATCACTCTGTTCGGATTAGCCCCTAATGGAAGCCCCAGGTACTTGATTGGCAACTGATCAATTTTACACCCCATAATCATAGCAAGGGAGGAAACAACTTGGTGACTCACTTTTACCCCACACAAAGAACTTTTGGAGAAATTAATCTTCAATCCAGACAAGAGTTGAAAACAACGCATAATTCTTTTAATATTAGTCAACTCCTCCCTATCTTTATTACAAAAAATAATAGTGTCGTCAGCAAATTGAAGGTGAGAAACCGAAACTCCATTTGATCCAATCGGACCAATTCTTGCTCCTTTGATAAGGTTCTGATCCTTGGCTCTTTCTAGCAGAAGATTAAGCCCTTCAACCACAAGATTGAAAAGAAATGGAGATAGTGGATCCCCCTGTCGAAGTCCCTTCTGGATTTGGAATTCGTTTGATGCAGAACCATTTATCAAGACAGACATGGACACCGAGGACAAACACTCCTTAATCCAAGCACACCATTTCTCCCCGAAGCCCAATTTAGCTTTTAAGTCTAAAACGAATCCCCAATTCACGCAATCATAGGCTCTTTCGAAGTCAATTTTCAAGATCAAGCCCCCTTGAGAACTATTCTTCCAGCAGTGAATCACCTCGTTTGCAATAAGAACACCATCCAATATTTGTTTACCCTCAATAAAGGCTGCCTGAGATTCACCAATCAGAGGAGGTAATTGATTTTTCAGTCTATTGGCTAGGACTTTAGCCAGCACCTTATAAATGCAACCCACCATGCTAATAGGCCGAAATTCTTTGAAAGACCTAGGGCAATCTAACTTTGGTATTAACGTTACAAAAGTTGAGTTGATACCTCTCGTGAGCCTACAATTAGCATGGAATTCTGAAAAAAATTGCAATAGCAGAGCCTTCATAAAATCCCACCCTTTATTAACAAACGAAAAGTTGAAACCATCCGGGCCCGGAGCCTTACTACTGTTGCAATCCTTCAGTGCCGCAAGGATTTCCCCTTCCTCAAAAGATCTCTCTAAGTGGGACGAAGTGGTTAGAGAAAGAACCCTAGGGAAAGCTCCCCCCAATACTGGCCTCAGATTATACTCTTCTTTAAAATTGTTGGTAAAGTGATCCACGGCCGCTGCCTTAATCTCCACGGGGTCTTCTAGTACCATGTCATTCACCTTTATCGATCTAACCATATTCCTCCGATACCTATTATTAGCAATAGCCTGAAAGTACCTTGTGTTTTTATCCCCCAATTTCATCCAGTTAAGTCTCGATTTTTGTTTCCACAAGGTTTCAGACAAGCGAGAGAGTCTCCAAAATTCAGTTCTAGCCTTGCATCTCAACGCTATCTCCTCCGAATTAAGAGTTCTCTCTTCCATTAATAGGTCGAATTGATGAAGTTCTGCTTCCTTATCTTGTATCGCAATGTTGACGTCACCAAATTCCTCCTTATTCCACACCTTCAATTTATCTTTGATGGCTCTCAATTTTTGCAAAATAATATACCCAGCCCATCCGTGCACCTGCGTATTCTCCCATGTTTCCTTAGCAATAATCATACACTTTGGGTTTGAGAGCCAAATATCCATGAATTTAAAAGGTTTGGGCCCCCAATCTCTACTGTCATCAGTGAGCAAAATGGGGCAATGATCAGAGATAGGCCGGTGAAGCCCCCATTGAAGAAGTTTGAAACTATCCAGCCACTGTTGAGAAATTAAAAATCTGTCCAGCCGACTTAGAATGGCATGATCTTGGTAATTCGTCCATGTGAACTTCCTTCCAATCATCGGAATGTCAAGAAGCTCCATGGAGTTGAAAAATTCTAAAAACTCCTTCATTCCTCTCTCCAATCGTTGGCACCCTTTCCTTTCACTGATAGATGCAATTTCGTTAAAATCACCCCCTATACACCACGAAACAGAGGAATTCCCCTTTAAACCAAGTAGTTCATCCCACAGGACTCTCCTGTCTCCCACCTCATTCGGAGCATAGACATTAGCCAAACAACAGGGAAAAGAATTATTGATTTCACCATGCATAACAATGAACGACCTATGGGAGATGATATTATCAGCTTTGAAAAAGTTTTTATTCCAAATGGACAGCAGCCCACCAGAAGATCCGATTGCATTAGACACAGCAAAATCGAAATCCTCACTTCCCCATAATTTCTGGACAGTAAATCTGTCCATGCACTCCATTTTGGACTCCTGAATAAAGATCATATCTGGCTTCCTTTTTTTAATGAGCTTTGACACAAAACGCTTTTTAACCACACTTCCCAGACCTCTAATGTTCCAAGATAAAATCTGCATTAAAAAAACAATCCAAAAGCCAAGCACCGAGGGATATACTACGGCTACCCTCTAGCTTCCTTCTCTAGCAGGGCCGAGTATTCCTGCGCCTCATTTTCTATCATTTTACCAATAATCACATCATCATTAGGGCGAAAGATAATACCTAATTGATTGCCAATTGCCATAGTAGCTCTGATTTCCTGAAGCACGGCTGAATTGCTTTGAGCTGGTCCATCCGGGGAGAAGGATGAAATTGAGTCCTCCTGATCTGGATTTGCATCCGCCTCCTCGCTAATACTCATCAGACTAGAGAGTTGTCTGCGTCTCCTTCTTCTACACCCAGCATCGTTGAGGTCCACCATCAAATTAATAGTGGGAAGCTGCGACACTCGAACCAACTCGAATGGGCCTTCAACTCCACAATCCCCCATCTTTCCATCAGCTTCAGCTAGCATTGACGATTGTGGACGAGGCCCGAGTTGCGTATCCCTTCCTGCTTTGTTACCCTTTACTTGGACAGAGCTCCCATCTAGAGACCCTAATTCAATATCCCTCAGATGAACAGAGCTCCCAACTGAAGTCTCCGAAGTCTCCCCACCGCTTATCTTGGGCCAAAAAAGCCTCTACAGAAGAAAGAGGGCTATGGGCCACAAAGTCCACCTCAGTCCCTCCCTTTTCTACAAATTCGATTGAGTCCTCCACTCTAGATTCAAAAATCTCCGAGCTGTCTTGGTTACAAGCAATGACAGGCATTAAATGCTCACCTGCCTCACAGTGCTTTGAGCCCCCGCCTCCTCCAACAGCTTTCCCAGAGGACAAGACCGCACCTTCACCAACCACTCTATTTCTATTGGATACAATTTTCAACGCCACGTCATCACCTTCTTTCTTCTCACCGCTGAAACAGACATCTATTGTTCCCAACTCCATAGCTGTACCTCCACCACCTTTTTCCGTAGCTTGAGGGTATAATGCTTCAACCTCATCAGGATTAGCAAAAGAAGAAGATTCTTGAATCTTTACATCATAATTTACTCCTTGAACCTCTACTTGAATCCAATTTTGAATGGGAACAGATTCCTCCGTAGCTATTAATACTTTTCCTTCCGCAAACGAGAATTCTCGGAGAGTTGATTCTTCTATCATAATAAAAGAACCCCACATCTCGGCTATCCCCTTAAAAGTTGATGCATTCCAAACATTTAACGGGACCCCTCTGCAGCTTAGCCAAGCAAATCTCTCTAAGCTAGCTGGTTCCCCCCTCCATGGTTTCGCACTGGAAAACCATATCTTCATCCATTGACTCTGCAATAGTTCGTCCCTGACCTCTTGGTTCTGGAAAGTAATCAAAACAGCTCTTCCTCCTAAAGAACGAAACTGAGCCACCCTATCAGTTTGTAAGCTGAAGCTCACACTCAATGTCTTCATGGACACAACTCTTTGCATCACTGCAATGGCACTCCTATGGAGCCCTCCATTTCCACTCGGTTTGAGCGTGAGTTTAGTCATCTGATCGGCCCGTGTTTTTGAGGACTCACCTTTTAGAGCTTGGGCAAAGGATCTGTTAGTCCCAGCAAATTGACCTTGGTGCACAAACTCTCTGTTCCCCTGGCCCAGCTCTATACCACTTCTCTTGAACGGATTCGCCTCGTGAGTGAAACCATTCTTTGCCAGAGATGGAATCCTGACTGGCTTGGCCCTGTTCTTCTCTTCAATGAGCCCAAAACTAGCTTCTTTAACAAAAAGCCTCTCGTTTTCCACCCAAACTCCATTCATACGAGAGATGGCCATGGTTGTTGCCGTGTAGCAATTGTACCTGACGAAACCGAACTTATTGCCCGTACGCTTGCTTCTTTTCCGTGGTATATACGCATCCTTAACTTTCCCAAACTTGTTGAAAGTCCTCTTTAACCAAGTCTGGTCATTGTGCTCAGGGATGTTGTCAACAAACAAAGTGAATGTTTCCTGACTCCTCTCCTTGTTCATCCTCGTTCCCCTGTGGTTTCTGATAACAGGGATCCAGCCCCCATCTCCATCCTGGCCAATGTTTTGCACTTGTTCTCTCTCTCTCTCTCATTTTCTTGGGAATCACAGTTTGGCAACATTAAAGCAACCAATTTTAATAGTACCTCTGTCCCAGCTTGGTTCAAAATATTCTCGCTCCATCCTTCCAGAATGATGCGCAATCTGTCCTTGAGAAATGAGAACCCCCAATCTCCGTAGGTAACTCTAGGTAATTACCCAAGTTAACATCACTCCGATTGCCCATAATCTGACTCAAACGGTTTCTCTCAGTGATAGGAGTGTTCTTACTGAAAACAATTTCAATTGACATTTTTGGTCCCCAATGTATTACTCGCATGCCGTTTTGGTCCCCAACATAGCAATTGTAACAATTTCGTCCCCAACGATTCAATTTTGTGTTTGAAAGGTCCCTGCGGCTGAATTACCCAAACATAATTTCCGCTTGACCTAAAAAAAGAAGAAGAAAGAATTATCCAGACATACCACGTAGAATTAATCACCCCTTCAAAAAAAAATGTATTATTTTGGCCGCTGACAAGCAAGCCATTAAGGTTAACCAATAAATGCCCTCCCATGCGGAGGCCGAATAAGAAGATTTTTCTTTTAGTTATATTAGTTTCTTTTTTCTTTTCTCTTTGCTTTGGGGTCTTCTAACATGATTAAGAAATTTGTACTGACCGCGATATGTATCAAAATC
>BPLS01023114.1:10682-23524 GCA_019656275.1 Rhododendron kiyosumense
CCAGAATGATGCGCAATCTGTCCTTGAGAAATGAGAAAACATTGTACACCTAGAACCCTCAATCTCCGTAGGTGACCCCAGGTAATTACCCAAGTTAACATCACTCCGAATGCCCATAATCTGACACAAACGGTTTCTCTTAGAGATAGGAGTGTTCTTACTGAAAAAAGTTTCGGTTTATTGACATTTTTGGTCCCCAATGTATTACTCGCATGCCATTTTGGTCCCCAACATAACAATTGTAACAATTTCGTCCCCAACGTTTCAATTTTGTGTTAGAAAGGTCCCTACAGCTGATGCCATCGCCTCTTACCGTTAAGTTGGTTGGAGGAAGGCAAACATGGAGATGGAGGGTTCTAGGTCTATGAGGTGGTAAGTTGAATGGGCGGCTATGGTGGGTTGAAGTGGTCTAGACTATAAAAAAATTGCATTTTTTTTACTTCTCCGTAAAACATTGGTGGTGGTTTTGCCAGGCATTTGTGTTTTTCCAGGTGATATTTGTAATTTAATAAAACAAATAGTTTCGATAGTGATTTTTCACCTTTTGAATTTCTCTCATCGAGATGGATCAATAATCCAAAAAAAAGTTGATAGAAATCAAAGAAATGCAAATATAAACCTCGTAAAAATTAAATAGGGGCTTTATTGTAATGCAAATATAAACCTTAAGGGTGATATTTGTAATTTATCCAACCAATTCAACAGAAAGAGGTGACAACGTCAGCTGTATGGACCTTTTAAACACAAAATTGAAACGTTGGGGATGAAATTGTTACAATTAGTATGTTGGGGACCAAAACGGCATGCGAGTAATACATTGGGGACCAAAAATGTCAACAAGCCTTAAAAAAACAAACCGACTTGCTAAAATTAAGCAGCTGACCCGACTTGCTGAAAACCAAAAGTATCGTCTACGGAAAATAGGTGGCTAACCGACGGGCTACCTCGGCAAACCTTGACTCCGTGGATCTTGCCGGACATCTCAGCCTCTTGAATCAACCCCAAAAGCCCCTCACCACAAATCAAGAACAGATATGGCGACAATGGATCGCCCTGCCGAATGCCCCGAGAAGGCCTAATATATCCCTTTGCTTCCCCATTAATAATAACTGAATAAGAGACAGAGGATACACACTCCATAATCCATCGACCCCATATCTGATCAAACCCCATTTTGAGCATAATCTTTAACAGTTTAGACTTTTTTTAACGCGATAGTTTTTATTGGAATTTGATTTGTGAATGTTGACATAGTATATAGTTCATTGGAAAACCATATAATTTGGTAATTTTATTATGTTAGAAATTTTCCTTGTCAGTCAAACAATAGAAAATGTTTTCCCTATTTCAACATACATAAGTATTTTTTTTGAAACTACATAAATAAGTAGTTAAGGGGCTAAAAGTACAAATTAGTCTCTGTTTTTATAGAAAGGGTGTCGGTCTATATGTACTGGTAGTAGGTATTACTCCCTAATTTAATCATCTAATGGCTTAAAACATAGGTGCATTATGTGTTGGGAATGACTTCGGTCTCATCGGTCACTTTGAGGACACCGTAACTTTTGGCATAACAAAATCATTATGAGCATAACCAAAATTGATTACAAGCATAGCAGAACCATAGCAAGGCATAACCAAAACCATAGCAAGGTATAACTTGTTTGTTATGCCTTAGTTGGGTTTGGTTATGCCTTGATTGGTTTTTTGAATATTCTTTGGTTATGCCTTGTTTGGGTTCTGTTATACTTATAATGGGTTTTAGTTATACTCATAATAGTAAAATTATGCCAAAAATTATGGTGTCCCCACAATGACCGGGGACACCATAGCATCATCCTTCTATGTTTCTTATCTTCTTTATTAGGGATATGAAATATGGAGATTCGTTATATTCCTTTGGATGAGGATTCAAACTTCCCACTCTTACCTGCAATTCATACTTTGTCCACGTTCTACAATTAACCTATATTAACAAAAATGACAATATTCTACACGAAAAATGTCATTATCAATTACATAAATGACATCAACCTACTCGTATCCCCATAGAGTTACCCAAACATATTTTCATGACCTAAAAAAGAAAGAAAGAAAGAGTTACCCATACATACCACGTATAATTAATCTCCCCTTCAAAAAAATGTATTATTTTGGCCGCTTAGAAACAATCCGTTAAGGTTAAACCATTAATAAATGCCCTCTTATGCAGAGGCCGAATAAGAAGATTTTTCTTTTAGTTATACTATTTTCTTTTTTCTTTTCTCTTTGCTTTGGGGTCTCCTAACATGATTAAAAAATTTGTGCTAACTGCAATACATATCAAAATCATGTGTTTCTCACGCAAGTATTGGAATTTTGTCAAATTTGACTAATTTGGAGGTGCTTGATCTCAGAGAGAATAATCTTGGAAATGGCATTCTGCCATCTTTGAATAACTTTTCAAACCTAAAGAATCTAAATTTGGCTCGTACCGGCCAATTTGAATGGGTCAATTTATGTCGAAGGTAAGTTTAAAATGTCTACAATTCGTTGTGAAACCCAAAGCATAAGTCATAACAGTCCTTTTTCCCCTAAAAAATGCATGTGCTCACACAAATATGCATGAGGATTTGAATTCAAGCATCTGTCTCCTGATCCTTTTTTTTCTTTATTCATAAATAATTTATTGTTGTCCTCATTGAAGTGTTAAGTAGTTTTTCATTTCAATGCAGAATTTGACAGTTTGAACAACTTGAAGGAACTAGACTTGAGCGGAAATGCAATTGCCAGTATCAGTACTCTCAACGGTTTGGAATTGAAACTTTTCAATTGTTTGCACAATAAAATATGATTTCTAAAAACTTTTCAAGTGTTTTATTTTCCACCAAAATGAAATCAGATTATATACGGAAATGAGCTAAACTCGAAGTAAGACAAGTAGTCTCAAACATTAATGCTAGGTACAAAGAAAATTTATCCCGAAAAGAGCAACTATTGGTTGAAATTCACTTTGATGTGTGGGATCAATTACCAAAATGAATCTCAACCACTGATTGTTTTTTTCAGGATAATTTTGGAGTAAGTTTTCTTTGTATCTAGTATCCCTTAGTCTCAAAAAGAAACTCCGTAGATTTACTAATCCAAATCCAAAACAAAAGGGGCTTTAATCTAGTTTTGGATTAAAAGAACTTTTTTCGGAGAAAACAGTAACGTTCTTTGAACTTTATTAAATTTTCAACTCAATTACACTAATTTTTTCAGAAATATTTATCCAGAATCAAAATATTATTGAAATTTAACAATTTAGACTTTCTTTGATGCGACAGGTGTTTTATGGAATTCGATTTGTGAATGTTGACAAACTATAGTTTACGGGAAAACCATATAATTTAGTCATTTCCTCTAAGGATTCTTAAACTTATTTGCAATAACAATTTAGACTTTTTTTGGCGCAACAGGTGTTTCGTGGAATTCGATTTGTGAATGTTGACAAACTATATAGTTTACTCGAAAACCATATAATTTGGTCATTTCCTCTAAGGGTTCTTAAACTTCTTTGCAATTTTCAAGCTTAAAAATAATAAACTTACTGAAACAATTTTTTTGCACAATATAAATCTTGTTTTATAGATCTCAATTAGATCTTTTGAATGGTGCAAAAAAAAATTAAAAAATTATTTCATAAATACAATATTTTTAAGTTTAAAAATTGTCAATAAATATTTATTTTTTAAGAACCCATAGCGAGACTTTCCTTATCAACCAAACAATAGAAAATATTTTCATATCACAATCCAATTAACAACAGGAAACGTTTTATTTTCTAGAAAATATTTCCAAATAAATGTACTAATACTATTTTGCACAGGTTCACAAGAAGAATTAGAAATATTGAAAAAGTTAGAGGTCCTTGATCTGAGTGATAATGAAATCCTCAATAATAGTGTTTGGTCATTTTTGGGAGGGCTTTCATCAATCAAGACACTGGATTTGAGTTACAATCATTGCTTTGATGGAGCTGTTCACAATAAGGGTACCTCTTATATGAAATTTCCTTATAACATTATTAGCACCTTCCTCTCTCATAATTCTTACAGATTTCTTCCATGCTTAATTTTATTCATCCACTTAATATAGACTTGAGAAACCTCAGCAACATTGAAACTTTGCTCATGAATCATGTTATGCTCGACGACGTTCTTCCCTACATTAGACTCATGACTTCAATTCAAGTCTTGTCCTTAAAATATGGTGACAGCAAGCGTATTCCTTCAATTGAAGGTATAACTCCGAATTGTTCTTCTACTCCCTCTCCCACAAATAGAAGGATATTATTGGTCATTATCTGTTTTGTCTATCAAATATATATCAATCTAAGATTTTCAATGTGTTCCGTTCCTTGTGTTTTAAGGGCTATGCGAGTTGAAGAAGCTCCAAGAGCTTGACATCACATGGAGTAATTTCGGGGACACCTTGCCATGGTGCCTAGCGAGCTTGACATCACTTCGACTACTGGATATCACTTCCAATCATTTTACTGGAAATATTGCACAGTCTCCTCTTATCAATCTGGCATCCCTCGAATACCTTGCAATTTCAAATAATCACTTTGAAGTTCCAATCTCATTCAAGTCTTTTTTTAACCATTCCAAACTCGTGTTCATTGAGAGCCTTAACAACACGTTGTTGGAAGAAGAGGACTTTCAGGCCACATCCCCAAGTTTCCAGCTAATCGGACTTTGTTTGTCAAACTCTGAACGTGGTCATATAATTACCTGATCATTTCCTCGCTTTCTCTACCATCAACATGACCTTGTATTGGTTGAGCTCTCTGATTTTAGAGGTAAGTTTCCATATTGGTTGTTGGACAACAATACAAGAATGGAAACACTTTTTCTCTCCCACAATTCATTTGGTAGAAAATTATTGTTACCTTTGCATCCTACGAGAAATCTTATAATGTTGGATATCGCTAACAATCATCTTGAAGGCATCCTTCCTTACAAAATAGCTAGTTCTTTCCCGAGTTTGGAATTCCTGAACATGTCTACAAACAATTTTGAAGGCGACATTCCCTCTTCATTCGGGGATATGACTGCTTTGAAAATGCTAGATTTATCTAGTAACAAACTATCTGGTGAAATACCAGTTCACTTGGCCAATGGTTGCCGCCTCTTGCAATTCTTGAGACTATCACACAACTCCTTGATAGGCCCAGTACTACCCCAACAGAACAATCTGACCGAATTGGAATTCTTATATTGCGATAATAATGTGTTCACAGAAATTCTGCCTAACTTGCATAGGAGCCCTTTATTGATATTGGATGTAAGTGCTAATCAACTTGTCGGAAGGATTCCAGGGTTCATTGGGAATTATACAATGTTATGGATACTAGCCATGGCCGGTAATCATCTTGAAGGTCCTATTCCAATTGAATTTTGTCCACTCAAAGATCTCGTTCTGTTAGATCTTTCAGAAAATAATATCACTGGGACTGTACCATCTTGCTTCAATTCATCATACATTAGAAGTATTCGGTTGTCCAAAAATAGGCTAGATGGACCTTTTCCAATGGGCTTTCAATATATTGGTCTTTTAAAGGAGCTTGATCTCTCTTATAACCAATTCAGTGGTACTATTCCAACCTGGATAGGCAACCTTTCCAACCTTCAGGTTCTTCTCTTGCAACATAATCATTTTGAAGGCAACATCCCAAAGGAGTTATGCAACCTTTCAAGCTTAACCATCATTGATCTTTCTTTCAATAATCTCTTTGGCCGCATTCTCCCTTGTATTAGTAACATTAACTTCAACGGAACACCTTCTTCGAGGGATGTTATGAGATTCCATTTCATAGATTATTCACGACATATATTCACATTAAGGTTACATGATCTGAAGATGGTGTTAGACAAGAGTGGAAGAATTCAAGATGAGATACTTGAAAGAAAGAATATAGGAGAAGAAGTAAGGTTTACAACAAAGGGAATGTCTTTATCCTACAAGGGAATTGTTCGATCGCTTTTCTCAGGAATCGATTTTTCCCACAACAGATTGGCTGGCCCCATACCACCTCAAATCGGACACCTTAGCCATCTCAAAGCATTGAACTTGTCCCACAATAACTTCACCGGGACAATCCCTATGACATTTTCAAACTTGGAAAGCATAGAAAGCTTGGATCTTTCTTACAACCACCTGAATGGAAAAATCCCCTCTCAGCTTACAGTTCTAAACTTCTTGGTTGTCTTCAATTTGTCCTACAATAACTTGAGTGGAATGATGCCTCCAAGAGTAAACCAATTCGGTACTTTTGAACCGAATAGCTACGTTGAAAATCCACTTCTTTGCGGAGAACCATTGCCAATGAAGTGCAATGCAACTAATTCACCTCCATTGATGCCAACAGCAGCTGTCAATGATACGGAAGAAGATTCTGGTTTCATGGACTTGGATGTGTTCTACATGAGCTTCGCAGGGTCTTACGTAATTGTGGTATTGTCAATCTTGGTGATTTTGTTGATAAATCCTTACTGGCGAAGGGCATTGTTTCTTCTTGTCGAGGTTTTCATCACCTCCTGCTATTATTTTGTTGTGGACAACCTCGGCAGGCGCAGGCGTGATTTTCTGTGGAAATAAGCAGCCATCTTACTTTGATCATCATGGGGTGTGGTTAATGTATTCTACAAATTTTCGTTTGGATTTTGGACTGTTGTTTGTACGGAATAAATCTCTTAAAACTCTTTTAGTTGTATTTTGTTAAGGTTCTCAGTTCTCTATCTTAGACGGAATGCCTTGTAAATATTATTCAATTGGACGGGTAGTTTAAGGCATGAGGTGCCAAAAAGTCTAATTTTATGGTTTTAGAAATCATCTGAAAATCGCACACTAATTATTATACTCTTCATTGGGGATTTTTTCTTCCCGAATGTCTCCTTGCAATTTGAATGAACACTACCTATTTGACAATACGTCTCGGCGGAACGATTTTCAGATCTCATTGTCTCAAAGCTTTCTCGCTTGAATGAATACCACCTTTTGACAAAATCGTTTTACTGTGGAGATTTCTAAAAGTTTTTAGCACCAATGGAAAGAAGGGAAAAAACACTTGTGAATAAGGCCGCAGGTGACATTCCCTTGCTAACGAGTGCGTGGCCTAACATTTTATCTTGGAACAGGTGACATTCTCTTAAGAAATTGTGAATAAGTTTTTTCTGTATTGTAAAAGGAGCCTTTTGTGATGTATCACTAAAAAGGTAGACAATGTTGGGCGCTGCAAATGATTTTGGGTAGAAGATGCAAATGCATTTTGAGGGAAACTTGTCGTAAGGTAAAACTTAATAATTGAAAATTCTCAATTGGGAACACTTAATCCACCATGATCTAGCCTGATAGATCGCTTATTTAATCTCACCATCCAAAGGGTGGCCCAACTAGACTACGTACAACAAATTTCCGTGTAGACTGCCCAACACATGAAGGAATCGATAGAAAGTGAGAATGATAGTCTAAACTTGAACGCCAAACAGGGATTTCCGAAGGCTCCTAAATGCTAAGGTGACAATTGGCCTACGCCTTCCTCCCCTCTTTTTTTGTCACGCCCTCGATTTTCAACATAATTAAATATCTCATTTCAATAAAAGATCCTCGCATAAGTTAAATAATACCCAAAATGATTTCCCACCTGTTTAATTTGCAAACCAAGTTTCCAAGTTCAAAGAATTACAACCTTGGCACCACGGCCCAAATTAACTTAAACTCAAGCACGAGTGTTTAGAAAAATTACAAACTTAAGTCAAAAGATAATTCAAAAGTGAATTAGTTACAAGTCATCTTTAACCGAAAGTAAGTCTATTACATAGATGAGAAAGTAACTAGTCAAATTAGCTTCCAAAAATCTTCATTTCGAATCACACCATAGCATGCAATCGACTGCCCGGCATTTAGACTTGAAAATAAGGATTTTGTTGAGCTACACTAGCCCAGTAGAGAAATCTATACGCAAGTTATAAGAAAATATGCCGAGTTATGCAACTAAAGTGAATGAATATAGACAGATATGCCCAAGGTTCATATGGCTATCGACAAGCAACTCACTATGGCTAAAGGATTCTAGACAATCCTATATGTAACACCTATAGTCTCATATACCATCCCAAAGCCACAAGAATTCCCCACATCAATCACAAGTAATCACATTTGGTTCCTCAACCATTTCATCACATCATGTGTGTTTCCACATTCATTCCCATTTCACAATTGTTCACATTCCTCGATTCATCAACACATTTCCTTTCTCATTCCCATTTGTCATCAAAAACTCTTTTTCCTCTTTTAAACAATCCAATTTAGCAAAACCATTCTTTCTTTTATTTTCCGATAATCTCATCTCATAACAACCAAGGTTTTCGCATGTATCGCTCGTTTCCGGTTATCTCACCGAATGTCCATGGTGATACCCGTTCATTTGCGTGATTCCGATCGTCTCACCGAATGTCCATGGTGATACCCGTAGTGTCAAATCCGGTCGTCTCACCACTGCGTGGTGATACCCGTAGTGTCAAGTTTTCGTTGTGTCCGTAACCTCAAACAATCATTCATATCTCATTATGCTACAAACCATCAACCGTCACATACACCAACAAAGAGATAAACTCACACATTTCCATTAAGTATATCACCATAGCCTACACGGCATATTGAACTCATAAGCAACCTTACGACTCGCTAACCACTAGCCTTTTTACTAGAACCTCATAAAACGGGAGCTCAAAGAGTTTAGAATAACCAACGAGTTGAAATCACAAGGATACGAGTTACTAAGTTACGTTTCGGATCACTAGCCAAACTCACGTCTACCCATCACACTCACCACAACGTCTCATATAACCTACGGTACACCTAAACAACCTTACGGTTCATTTTCCATTTACGACGGTACTAAGATTACCTTTAACGAGTATCGAAAGGATTAGAACAATCAACGAATCATTAGAACCGAAGTAATCGAGTTTAGAGTTGATTAGAATATAATTGGAGAGTGTTAGAAGTGATCGGGAGCCAATACAATCGACGAATGATCAATAAAGTTCAAGAACAGTTTTCTGAGACAAAGGTACCAATACCTCAAAAAGTAGGTATTGGTACAAAATCAATCCAGTGAGCAATCCGAATCAAGGTACCAATACCTCAAAAAGTAGGTATTGGTACTTCAAAAATTAGGTATTGATACCAAACGAATCCAGTAAGCAATCAGAGCCAAGGTACCAATACCTCAAAAAGTAGGTATTGGTACCAATGCAACAGCAGGCGATTTTGCAGAAAAATCAAGAACGATCACAAACTCAAATTTCAACCAACTAAAGCACGATTTAGGCACATAACCATCACATAAACTCATAACAAGAGTAAGAAATTCCTACCTCAAGTCAATGATAGAAACCCACGCGATTTGAGCAAGCCCTAGACTCCAAAAACTTCAAAATCAACCGAAACTCCTTCCCCGAGCTTGACCCACGAAATTTGGGCTGAATAGCACCAATAGATGGACGATTGGAAGCTAGTTGCCATGGTTTTTAAGTGAGGAGTGAAGTTTGGGTGTTGGAGAGGGAGAGAAAGAGAGAGCTGAGAGAGAGAGAGATAGATCGGGAGGTAGAGAGAGAATGTGAGGAGTAAAATACTCCCCTACACACACACCCACACATATATATACCAACATAAACATATATTGCACTTGCACCCTCTTACAAACAATTTCATCACATTAACCCCAACTCAAATAAACTCAATAAAATTTCAAATTTTTCCTCAATTCTAATATCAAATGAACCTTTTAATAATTTCTGAAATTACGGGTCCTTACATTTTTGTACTTGGGAAACATACTGACTGCTGCGGATTCTTCTCCAACACACATTAATGGCGAAGTAGATCAAGGGGCCCTAAGCTTGATAGTGCAACATGTACTGCACCCAGAGGCCTTCGCCCCCGGAGAAGGGTTTCTAACAGGGGGCCCGTAAATATTTAAGCTTCTTATATATGTCGTTGACCGTTGTGCACAGTTGTGTGTTAATTTGAGAGTGCCTGTCTATGCCTGTCCAGTGGCAAAAAATATGCATCAGTGGGGTACTATGAAATAAAAATTCTGGTGACACTGAATCTCACACATTCCACTGACCCACGGGTTGATGCTTTTTGACAATACGACGGTAGCTAGCTTGCGTATTACATCACGAGAAACAAATGGAGACTTTCTTGTTTTGAAACAATGTTTTGTTCACCTTACCCACCTATTGTGAATCCTCAATAGAGTAGCCAATTGTTCAGAAATCTTTGTTTGGCGTTCAAGTTTTGACTCTCATTCTCAATTTCTATCGATTCTTGCATGTGTTGGGCAGTCTACACAGGAATTTGTTGTAGTGTAGTTAGGCCTCCCTCGTGGATGGTGAGATTAATTAAGCGATCTATTTGGATAGATCGTGGTGGATTAAGTGTTCCCCAATTGGAATTGTTCAATAATGTAGTTTGACCTTTTAGTTTAGTAAAAATTATGACAAGTTCCCCTCAAAATACGTTTGCATGTTCTACCCAAAATCATTTGTAGCACCCAACATTGTCTACCTTACTAAAGATACTTCACAAAAGGTTCCTTTTACAAGTACTGAAAAAACCTATTCACAATTTCTTGTGGGAATGTCACATGTTCCAAGATAAAATTTTAGGCCACACACTCGTAAGCAAGGGAATGTCATGTGTAGCCTAATTCACATGCTTTTTTTTTCCCTTAATCTATTGGTGCTAAAAACTTTTAGAAATCGCCACAATAAACAATTTTTTCAAAGGGTGAGTGCTCATTCAAGCGTGAAAGCTTTGAGACGATGAGATCTGAAAATTTGTTGCTCCCATATTCTTTTTTGCTTTATACATTTGCAATTTGCATGGCCTTTGCTTCGTTTAAAGAGGGTTACAATTATTTCAAAAAAGAATGATGTGATCTCACTTTCCACGATCAAAAGGAAAAGCAAAAGGAAAAATAGTGCTTGTCAATGTAATCCATAGAAATTGAGAATGAGAGTCAAAACTTGAACGCCAAACAATTGGCTAACCCCCTTTGCGTTCCTCCCCTCTCTTTTGTACTTGGGAAACATACTAAGTACTGCACCCAGAGGCAGCTCTGGGCGGACGCAGCTTCAGGCCCCGGAGAAATGCTTCTAATAGGGGACCGTAAATATTTAAGCTTCTTTTATATATATGTCGTTCACTGTTGTGCACAGTTTTGTGTTAATTTGAGAGTGCCTGTCTGTGCCTATCCAGCAGTGTAGCTAGAAATTTGCATTAGTGGGGGCATGCACTATGAAATAAAAATTCCGGTGACACCGAATCTCTCTTATCCCACTGACTCACAACTTGCTATTTTTTGACAATACGACGGTAGCTTGCGTGTTACATCACACGAAACAAATGGGGGCTTTCTTATTTTGAAGCAATATTTTGTTCACTCACCTATTGCGAATCCTCAATAGAGTAGATAATGCTATCATGTTCACCCTATTTTTGAGTTTTTAAATAAAGTATCCTTTATTTGTACGTATTTAGGTGAGTTGATTGAACTATATAAAAATTACTAACAGCTAATTCGATTCAAGGAAAAATAAAATTTGCAGGAGTGGGGCTCGTGCTCCCAGGGGCCCTAAATTGGCTCCACCACTGGCTTATCTACATAAAATTGGCCCAGCTCAAATGCTTAGGGGGGCAAAAAAACCGGGATGGCAAATGTTTAAATTTTTTATTTTTTGACGCCTAGTTTTGAAAGGGTTGAAAGAGATGGTGTACCGTGTTGTTCAATTTGGTTTTGCTCGATGAGTAATTAGTCAGTTGGGGTGGACACCATCACGTAGTGCTTTAACATTTTCATTTTTTCCAAATTTATCTATATTGATAGGCGCGTAAATGTTTACATAAGCACCCCTTAAGTCTATTTATATTATTACTTGGAGTTTTATGCCTTACTTTTGTGTTGTAATTATTTAGCGGGTTTGGTATAAATAAAAAAATATAAAAAAAATGAATGGGCTTGTGAAAAATCAGAAATCTGAATGAAAAATGGAACATTGATTCGAGGCCCTACACATTTATATCGGATTGAGCTGATTTTTCACGGATACACTCAATTTTTTTTAAAAAATTATCGAATAGCTCGGGTCATCCTTTTAGGATCCAGAGTGAACCCCATGTATCCGTCGATCCTCCATTGGGGATGGGGATTGTTGGTCCCCTTAGCATTATGGAAAAATGCAGCCTGCTACACACACCTACCATACACATAAACGGCACGCGGGGCCAATTCTGGGCCTACGCGGATGATCCAAGCAGTTCAAAAATTATATTAAAAAAATCCAAATGGGCATGCGAGAGCTTAGTTCCATCTGATGTTTGTTGATGCTCGATCCAATCATCTCATTTTTCAAAATTAGAATGAGCACCAAAAAATAGGATGATTGGATCGAGCTGTTACACATCGGATGGAGCTGAGCACTTGCAAGCCCACTTGGCAATTTTTAAAAAAATTTCGAACAGCTCGGATCATCCATACCTAAAGTGAGCCCGCGTGCCTTCTGTGGCCGTGGTTGTGGCCACGGTCGGTTTCTTTAGCATTGAAGGTCGATTATTTGTGTTGTCACTATCATAGTTTGCAATTCAAGTGGTGGGCCATTAATGTGAAAGAAGGAAAAAAGGGGAATTGCTAATCCATAAAGCATCTCAAAACTTTTTGAAGCTATCGATCTTTCTTTGACGAAGACGAACATGACAACGATGATTGGGTCGACGGAGACGGACACATTGATCGAGAAGCTAGC
>BPLS01023115.1:0-10551 GCA_019656275.1 Rhododendron kiyosumense
CCGCACACAATCATTTGCCATTTGATTGAGCTAATTCAGCCCAAACAATTTTTGGCACGCCCGGTGGGACACAAAGGTGTCAAAATGCCAAGACTTCGAAAGCAAATAGGAACACCCATGGGTGATTTAGCGCCAGAAGAACAAGCTGTGCCAGAACAGGCACCAGAGTTAGGAACGCCAACGATTCCTGTTTTTCCTCAATTGGCTTCAGAACTCGAAGAGCCTCTTTATGAAGAGCCCTCTTACGAGGCACCTCCTGAGGAAGTACTTCCAAGCTTCCAAAGAGGACAAGCCAGTGGCAAAGACCATGACAGAGAGGAAGTGTTTAGAGAAATGATGGTAGCTTTTCGAGAGATGGCCCAAACTCAAAGGGCCATGATCAAAAGCATGAAAAATAGGTTGCCCAACTTAGAGGCAGCAGGAAATAGCCCAGGGGATAATGGGCTAATTAATCATGCCAACTCGAACACTCACCAAAGTCCCTTCGAAGGAAGGCTTGGAGAGGATGTTGGTAGAAGTAGAATGAAATCTAGAACAGGTAAGGAAAAGATGTATCCAGAAGAAATACCACAATCTTGGTATGAGCCTGTGAGACCTCCAGAACCTGTCTTAGAGATTCCAGGACAGCCTCGTGGTGTTCACATAGGGGTTCGAAGGAATACCAGAGAAAGACAGAGTATGAATCCTCTCTTCGAACCCACATTTGGGGGATTGGAAGACGAGTCAGAACCAGAATTGGTTCATAAGCCTGAGAGAAGGGGTGAAAACCCACAACACCCTCGCCAAAAGGTCCCAACTATCAAGAATCCTTTCATTAGGTCTGTTCGAACTAATGAAGCATTTGATGAAATGCAACAGCCACCGTATGGGAGGATTCCTAGAGAGAGACAAGGGGATTTAGACACGACAAGGGGAGTTTATGAGAACGGCCCCCTAGGACCAGAGCTTCCTGTTGAAAATCAGGAGCAAAACCTCCTCATAGGCAATCCAATACTGAGGGACCAAGTTATGGGTCTCATACAAGAGGTTTGTGGACCTCGAACTCGGGGGGTACAACCTCAAATTTATAGAAAACCATACCCAGAGTGGGTGGACACGACTTTCCAAATCCCCAGAGAGTTTAAAATCCCAGATTTTACCTTGTTCTATGGAGACGGGAGACAGTCCTCTATAGAGCACATAGCAAGGTTTTCTGCCCAGTGCAAGAATTTGGCTCAAAATGGCTTCATGAAGTTGAAGCTATTCCCAAATTCTTTATCCGGGCCAGCTTTTGCATGGTATACTAATTTGCCACCAGAGTCAATAACTGATTGGTTTCAAATGGAAGAGGCGTTCCATGCACAATTCTTCAATGCTGAGCCTGAAGTCTCTATGGCAGACTTAGCAAGGCTGAAGCAGAAACCAGATGAGAAAGTAGTAGATTTCATATCTAGGTTCAAAAGAGCAAAGACCAAATGCAAACTTCGACTGCCAGAGGCAGAATTCGTAAGATTAGCACAAGATGGTTTAGAAAGAGAGCTTCGAAAGAGGTTTGATTCTACAGAGTTTAGGGACTTTGCAGATTTAACCTATAAAGTGGCTAGATACGAATCACTGCTAGAAGAGGATATGGACAGACATAATTCCTCTTACCCTACGTATTATAGGGATCCCAATTATGAGATCGATGCTGCAGAAATTATAGAGCATGATCCTTGTGTGTGTGAGCCTTTGATTCAAAAGAATGTATCTCTAGGACAGAAGTTCAAACAAAAGGAGATTACTAAAGTATATTCTTTTGATATATCAAAAGCAGATGAGATTTTTGATTTCTTGTTAAGAAAGAAAATTATCAAGCTGCCTTCGAATGTGAAACTTCCCACAGCAGAGGAAAAGAATGGGAAGACTTATTGCAAATGGCATGATTCTTGGTCCCATTCAACTAAGTCTTGTAATGTTTTCCGTGACAGGATTCAAGAACAAATCAAGAAAGGAAGGATCAAATTTCCAGAAAAGACTATGGGAATTGATACAACGCCTTTTCCAAAGGTAGAAGAAGTCAACACCAATGTGCCCTCCTCACTGGCTCGAACTGTCAAAAAGTATTGGCAGGATAAGGAGGCACCAGTGAACATGAATACTGTTCAGTATGGAAGAGGCAGGCCACACGCTTGTTATCCTCGAGGCATGGGAATGAGGCCAACTCCCTACAAACGAACCAATGATGGATTGGTTACACAGAAGTTCTCAGGTAATAATCATTTGCCCATGTTGGAAGCTTCATTTTTGGAGTGCCTGTGTGTAGGTTGCAGGGCCAACTATCTGGTTTTTAAAGACTTGGATAGAAAGGGCGTGAGTTTTTTCCCTAAGGAGATGGGAATGAAGAGATTGGCCCCAGTGCAAGCAAGGCTAAGCGACAATAAGCCTTGGCTAGCACCAAAGGGAGACGTGCCCACTAGCCCTGTCCCAGCCATCCATAGAAGGGAGTTGCCACCTTCGAAGAAGGCCAACATTGGCCAGACAGTTGAGGCACCAGGAGAAGCCACACAAGAGGAATTCACTTTGGTGAAAGGGGTTCCTGATTGGTTTCTCAGGCAAGTCAAGCCAGATCTGTTCCAAGGATACAAAAGTTCCAACAGGAATGAGAACAGAACTTTCAAGCCACCAGCCTCGAACTCTGGAAACTGGGTGTTAATTAGGGATCCCAAGTCCCAAATACCACAAATGGTTCCATTGCTTTCAAGAACTCAGAAGAGGAAGCTCCAGAGGAAATACACGCTTTTCCAATCAGGAGAATCCTCAACGGGGGAAGAATCAGGCAGGAGAGCAAGGCCTAATCCACGGTTTGACAGGGTTAAGAGGGACCCAGAAGAATTTCGAGCCCAGTGTCATGAGAGAGAGACTTTGAAGAAAGTAGCCTCGGCCATGCTCGAAGAAGATCTTGATCCACCTTCTCCCAATTCATTGGCTAGTTACCAGTCCGGGTTACTCGAAGCCATGTTGGTAGAACAAGAAGGAATCGAAGGAAGTTCTTCGCCCATGGAGCTATCAACACAAGAGGTTGAGAGCAAGGAAGCTAAGGAAACTGAGGCACTTGAACCAGCCAAAGAAAGGGCAACAATCCAATTTGGCAAGCAGCCAGAGGTGCAGGTGAATATGGTGTATCCATGCTCTATGGATTTCTTCAAGAATGGTCAGACAAAGAAAGGCCAAGGTGATGCTTGGTCAGACTTGGTCAAGCCAGTTGACTTCGAAGAGGCACTGAGTGATGAAGAATTGAACATCATATGCAACAACTGTGATCTGGAAGAAGTGGCTCAGATTGAGATGGACGAGAACCTGGTATGTGAAATTGAGCAGAGTCAAGAGAGTTTGGAGGTAAGCTCAAAGGAAAGTGCTTGTTTTGTCCCAGAGTCCATGTCTGACGTCGAATACCCCTTGGTAATAGATTTAAATTATGTGGAAATTTCATATCCATTTAAATTACCTACTAATGCAATGAGACAACATTTGCGTCCATTATATATCACTGCATATTTCGATGGAGTCCCACTTAACAGAATCCTAGTGGATAATGGAGCTGCAGTGAATATTTTGCCTTTCCAAACTTTAAAAAAGCTAGGGAAAGGAAAAGCAAAATTGATTCCAACTAGCACATCCATTGCAGGATTTACTGGGGAGAGTCAACATGCCAGGGGAATCATCTCCATTAGATTGGCAGTAGGAGGCATAGAGACGGATACTGCTTTCTTTGTGGTTGACACATATGCTAAATATAATGCTTTATTAGGAAGAGATTGGATTCATGTTAATGGATGTATCCCTTCCTCCATGCATCAGGAATTAATGATTGTCAAGTATGACAAAGGCAAAGAAATGGGTGTTGAAGGAGTCAAAGCTGATCCACATCCATTTAGTGCCACAGCAAATTTTGCTGAAGCTGAAATGTACAAATCAGATGTAGTTCCTCTGAGTGAATTACTGCAAGCAGCCACTTACCCAACCAACGAGATGGAACTGGGAGAATTGGCAGAGCTGAAATCGAAGTTGAAACAAACTGTTGATTATGAATCAGACACCCCAAAAGATGATGCTGCTTGGATGTAAGTCCAAGGAAGAGGCAGAAGAAGAGGCCAACTCTTTGGCTTTGGTAAGATATGTCGCTTTGGGGATCGAGCAGAAGATTCAGGAAGACAATGTATGGGAAGATGTTATGCATGATGGTAAGCCTCATGAGGAGGAAATCCAGAGTGCTTCTCCAGGGCAGGTTGAAGCTCAAGACCTTCTGGAGGAAGTAAAATTGGGGGACGAGCAAAACCCCAACCCTGTGTTCATTAATAAACAGCTTGAACCAGAGGTGAAAGCTGGGTTAATAGCACTATTGAAAGCGAACAAAGATTGCTTTGCATGGAGTTACAAGGAACTGCCTGGATTGGACAGGGAATTGGTGGAGCATAGATTGCCTATCAAGCCACAATTCAAACCTGTAAAGCAGCCAACCAGGAAGATGAGTCCAGAAACTATTGCAGGAGTCAAAAAGGAGATGCAGAGGCTTCTGGATGCAGGGTTTATTAGAACAGCCAGGTATGTCGAATGGTTGTCCAATGTGGTTCCAGTCCCTAAAAAGAATGGGACTATCAGGATCTGTGTTGACTTTCGAAACCTAAATACTGCAACTCCTAAAGATGAATATCCAATGCCTAATGTGGATACACTTGTGGATGGTTCAGCTGGACACAAGATATTATCCATATTGGATGGGCATTCGGGGTATAATCAAATTTGTATTGCAAAGGAAGATGTACATAAAACAGCATTTGCTTGCCCTGGTAATATTGGCATTTTTGAATGGGTCAAAATGCCATTTGGACTAAAAAATGCTGGAGCCACTTACCAGAGGGCAATGAATGCCATTTTCCATAATTTGGTTGGAAGTTTTCTTGAATGCTACATAGATGATATCATTGTGAAGTCAAATTCTAATGAAGATCATTTGAAACATTTGGAGAAGGCATTTCAACAAATGAAGCATTATCAGTTGAAATTGAATCCAGAAAAGTGTTCTTTTGGAGTGTCAGCTGGAAAATTTCTAGGGTATTTAGTCCACAACAGAGGAATACAAGTTGACAAGAACAAAGCAAAGGCTATTATTGAAGCCAAACCTCCTTCTACAAAGAAGGAGCTGCAAAGGTTTCTTGGTCAATTAAATTTCCTTCAAAGGTTTATATCTAACACTGCAGGGAAAACTAAAATCTTCTCTTCTTTGTTGAAATTGAAGGAAGGGGAAGAATTCAAGTGGTCCAGAGAGCATGATGAGGCCTTCGAAGCCATCAAGGGCTATCTAGCCAACCCTCCTGTTTTGGCACCTCCCATCAAAGGAAAGCCAGTGAAGTTGTACTTAGCTGCAACGCACGACTCAATAGGAGTACTGTTGGCTCAAGACAATGAGGATGGCAAGGAGAGAGCAGTTTATTATCTTAGTAGGTTCCTAAACTCCTGTGAATGCAAGTATGCTGCAGTAGAGAAATTGTGTTTAGCTTTATTTTATGCTTCCAAGAAACTCAGGCATTATATGTTGCCTAGAGTAACTTATGTTATTTCTCAAACTGATGTAATTAAGCACATGCTTTCGAAGCCAGTGCTTAGTGGGAAAATTGGGAAATGGATAGTGTCTTTGATTGAGTTTTGTCTTGAATATGTACCACAAAAGTCAGTAAAAGGCCAGGCATTGGCCAACTTTCTAGCTGATCATCCAAATGAGCTTGAGACACCAAATGCGTTGGAAGCCACTGTGGTTGAGATCAAGCCATGGAAACTATGGTTCGATGGGACAAAAACAGCTCAAATGGCTGGAGTAGGCATAATTATTGAATCTCCCCAAGGGTTGAAAACCAAATATGGTTTTCGACTGAATGAGGGACAATGCTCAAATAATCAGGCAGAATATGAAGCGTTGATCATAGGATTGGAAATTTTACTTAACCTGAAATTGAGTGTTGCTGAAGTTTTTGGAGATTCTCAGTTAGTGATAAATCAGCTAAATGGACAGTTTAAATGCACTAGTCCAGCGTTGATAATTTATTATCAACAGGCCAAGAGGTTGATAGATCAGTTCTATATGCTCACTTTAACTTATGTTCCCAGATTCTTTAATGAAGAAGCTGATGAGATAGCTCAAAGGGCATCTGGTTTCAGAGTTATATCAGAGAATGAAAAGGAGTTTTGTCAATTAACTTTGAGAAAATCTCTGCCCATGCTGCAAAACAGAATAACTGGTTTCGAAGTTTTGGAAATTAATGTCCCTATTAATCAAAATGTTGATTGGAGGCAAGCATTAATTGAATATTTAACCAAACCAGACAGTGTTGCAGACAAGGCAACCAGATTGAAGGCAATAAACTACATAATGTATAATAATGAGCTATTCAAGAGAGGGATGGACGGCCTTCTGTTGAAATGCTTAAACAAGGTAAGTGCCTTTAAGGTAATGGCTGAAGTACATGAAGGAATTTGTGGAGCACATCAAGCTGGCATAAAAATGAGATGGTTGATAAGGAGGTATGGTTATTATTGGCCTACTATCCTCAAAGATTGTATAGATTATGCAAAAGGATGTCAAGCCTGTCAAAAAACAGGTCCACTCAAGCGTTTGCCAGTCACAGATTTGCAATATGTGATAAAACCATGGCCTTTCAGGGGTTGGGCTATGGACATGATTGGGATGATTTATCCTCCTTCATTGGAGAAGCATAAATTTATCTTAGTGGCTACTGATTATTTTACAAAGTGGGTGGAAGCACAAGTTTATCAGGAGGTAAAACAAACCCATGTTATTGATTTCATAAAGGGAATCATATATAGGTTTGGAAGCCCTCAAACGATAACGGTGGATAATGGTTCCATATTCGAAGGGAAACTGGTAAAGAATTTTGCTAGTAACCATGGAATTTCATTAATATATACCAGCACTTATTATGCTCAGTCAAATGGTCAAGCAGAGTCAACCAACAAGATTATTAAGAGGGGGATTCAAAGAATGGTGGATCAGAACCCAGAGGTTTGGCATGAGTTGTTACTTGACACTTTGTGGGCATATAGAAATACAAAGAGGACTAGCACGGGTACTACTCCATTTGCCTTAACTTATGGACATGATGCTGTGTTGCCTATGGAGATTACTGTAAGATCTCAAAGAGTAGCATGTCAAAATGATTTAGATACAGGATCTTATCATCAGGCCATGCACATGGAGTTGGAAGATATTGATGAAGCCAGAATAAAGGCTTTAAACCAAATCATGTTGCAAAAAGCAAGAGTAGCAAGGAGTTATAATAAGAGAGTCTCTCTTCGAAGCTTTGATGAAGGAGATCTTGTGTGGAAGGTTATTCTTCCTATTAGGGATAGGAGAATAAAAAAGGATGGATTAGGAAAATGGGCGCCAACATGGGAAGGTCCTTTTCAAATCCATAGAGTGTTGAGAGGAGGAGCCTATCATTTGAGAAATCTGGATGGTTATGTTCATCGAAGGAAAATCAATGGAAGGCATCTCAAAGCTTATATTCCATCTATATGGGAATCCTTTCATAGAAGGTAGCCTTCGAAGGATGGATTTTGAGGGTTACAATGGGATTTGGTTAGGGTAAGCTAAAACCAAAGCGAATTCTGTATAGCATTTGGTTGTATAGTGGTGTGATTTCAATTGGTTTTGATATTCAGAAGTTCTTTGAAGTTCTTATATGATCACCTTTCGGTCAAGGTGTCATATTAGCATTCGAAGCCATGAAAGAGTCGAGCATTGTCAGCCCAAATTTTCCATTATATTTATGAAATAGCAAAACAAAAGAAAACCCAAATGGGTTTGAAACAGATCCAAGTGGATCTGAACAAAAATGAACACAAACAGATCCAACTGGATCTGAACAAAAAAAATTCTGGCTTCAAAAGCAAAAAAGGAAGATCATATTTGATCCTCACAGTCCCAAAGGAGAATCTTTAAGAGGATCCTCCCTCCTGGGGATTTTTTGCTTCATGAGCCGAGAGGACGGATGAGAGATCATCCCAGGTCCTAGCCAAGCAGAGACGTGAAGCTGTCTCCACGCACACCAGCTGGCTTCGAAGCTGCTCGACCTCGCTTCGAAGGGCCTGGAGATCCGTTTGGATCTCTCTCTTGAGCTCCGAAAGCATGTTGGCTAACCTAGCAATCTCAGCTGCAAGGTTGACAGAAAGAGTGGGTTGAACAATATCCATGATTGGATATGTGGAGTAGAGAGAGTGAAAAGAGGGAATGTACCGTCCTGTTAACACATGGGTTTATTTATACTTAAACAAGTACAAAGAATCCACTTCAGTGATTATGGACATTGATGAGTGGAAATATGTAAGGCTCAGAAGACGAAGGGTTTGAGGGCGTTTGGACGGCGTGCTTGCTTATCATTAATGGATTGCAACTCACAATGAGACGGCTGGAAAACCTCGGGAAGTGGATGAGTTGCACTAATTAATTTAGACCGTATGCGTTTGGTTTTCGGAGAGCCAGCTTGTTTTGGCGTCGTCAACATTGTTTATTATTTATTCAAAGGCTTCGAAGCAGAAACCCAGTCAGGGTAAATAATACAAAAATGCTGATGAAGGAGTTTTGCTTCCTTGACTTTCTTTATGCTTATTACGTCCATGTTAGTATGTAGCATCAGGAGCAGAATGAAGCAGTAGCGAAGGGCTAAACTACCAGTTCATTGGTCAAAGCCAGCGTTGGAAATATAAATAGAGAATAAGTATCTTTTCATTTCATCAACTCAGGAAGTTACAAGGAATTACATCGAGAAACCTATCTAGGGTCTATTAGTATCTCGAAGCTGGGTCCCTAGGGATCAAAGCTGAGTCTCTAGGGATAATCCAACTGAAATACAAAGACTAGGACCAAGCTTCACTGAGACTTGATCCAATCTCTCTACCAATTATTGGTAGGGATATAGAGCTCCGGGAATCACAGTTGGAAGCTCATAGCTCCATTGGTAGGTAGGTGGGCTTCGAAGACCATTATTGGTTAGAATTTTTGGTCTTCGAAGCGACCGCTGGATACAGCCACATCGTAAGAAATGATGTGGCTATACCCAGAAGCCTTAGGGGGTAAGGGAAATCTCGTAAGAAATGATGTGGCTATGTTTGGAGGCTTTTCTTCAGAAACAGGGGAAGAGGTTTCATGATGGGTTTCTTTGGAGCCCTAACTGGAAAGCTTGCTTAGAAGTTGCTGCAAGAGAAGAGGGCGGAGGAAGAAGATGCTTGGTAAGTTTTCTTTTTCCAAGACCTCTATTTATACTACTGAGCTTGGGAATATTCATTTATGGCACTTTAAGATATGGTAGGTGAAGCGTTGGCACAGTAGTTTTTCCGAGTTATTGAAAGTGGAAAACAGGGTTTGAATTAATTGTGGATGTACTTGCCCAAGAGAATCGAATATTCAATGAAAGAATAAAGTACAAAACTGTGCAAAGTTACAGAAAAGGACTAGTTACATTGCAAATGGTAGTTAGTAGTCCTCGAAGAGAACTAAAGTTAGCATCCAAAAGGGACGTATGAGCTGCTTTTCTCCTCTGTTCCTCTCGAAGGGAAGGAATTAGCCGTGGGAGCATCGACTCATCCCTTAATGCTTCACCCTCAAGCTCTGGGAAGCCCCTTGAAACTTCAGCTCTCTCTTCCCTAACTTTCTCCAGTTCTTCTTGTAACCGCTGCATCTTTTGGTCGAGCTCTGAAAGCTTATCCTTTCGAGCTTGATATAGAGATAAGCGAGAAGCGGTCTCGAGTGCTTTGGCTTCTAACTTGTTGACCTTCTTGAGGGTTGGGCCAATGCTCTCGGACAAGAAATGGTTATGGGCAATCAATTCACTAAATTGTTTGAGGTTCTCTTGGAGAGTGGAATTGATTGACAAGGGAAGATCTTGAGAAAGAAATAAGGCCTGGTAGCACACCTCGAAGTGATAGGCTAAACTGTGTTCAATCAAAGTAGGAAGTCCTAGTTGGTTTAGAGTCCTCAGAAGACTCTTTAGTGTCTGAACTTCTTCCTTCGAAAGAGCATGGTTAATCCTAAATGAAGGCAAGAGAAGAGGTGTGGAGGGGCTCAAGAGTTGTTGAAGGCTTTCCAAGGGATTCGAAGAGATAAGAGGAGTGGGAGTAGCAATTTTATTGCAGAATTCTTCCAATTGGCTCTTAAAGAAAGTTATGTCGAAAACAACTAAGGGCAGGTTAATTGGAGGAGAAGAGGATGTGGGATGGTCTTCAAGAACATGAGCCATACCAGTTGCCTGCATAAAGTTTATTAAGTCGAAGTTAAGTTGAATATAAAACAGGAAATGAAAGGTATGACTGGTTGTCAAGAGTACCTGATCTGAGGAGGAGGTTGAACTAGAGCCCTGGTCCTCAGCATTTCTAGGAGTATGGCTCTTCGAAGCCAAAGTAGGGTTCGTCCTTAGAGGTCCCTCCCCTGAAACCGGTGAGGGAGTGAGGGGGAAGTCTCTCTGAAGGATAGGAAGTGGCCCCACAGCCTTCGAAGGGGCCAAACTGGTCAGTACTTGTGCA
>BPLS01023116.1:0-36657 GCA_019656275.1 Rhododendron kiyosumense
GCTCGAGCACACTAAAACTCGGCTCGGCTCGGCTCGTTTGCAGCCCTAATTTCAAGTAAGGAGAACACTTCTATCACATATATTGAGAGGTAGAATCTCTATCTCGAGACCGAAGAACGAAACCCATGAAAATACTAGCCCTAGCTTTCCGAAAACCTTGATTCGACCGAAATACTCCACACCGAGCTCTAATCAACGAAGAGCAATCCCAAAATCACGTGTAGAATGAGGAATGAAGGTTAGTTTGTGAAGGTTTTGAGGAGTTTTGGTGAGATTTTGGAGAAAGAGTAAGAGACAGAGAGAGAGACCGGAGTTAGAGAGAGAGCCGGTGAGGGAGATGAGAGGGAAAAATGATTCTATGCTCTCTCACCCTCCTATATATACTCACATATATATAAACTATACATTGTATCCTTCCACAATCAATTCTAACACTTTAGCCCCAAATCACATAAACACCACATTTCTCATTTTCCTCATTTATAAACATTAAAGTTAATTAAATTAAATACGAGTCTCCATATTAAAAATATATAAAAAATACAGATATAAACATTGTTTAAAATATTTTAAAAATATGACAACTAATCTTCAAAATTAGTTGTTGGTCACCAAAGGATTTTCTTGGGACAAAAAAGTTAGTTTTAGCTAGTAAATTTAGTAGAGTACTTTTTGTTGTAATGTGCACTTTGTATTTTTATGAAAATTATCACATCCTGCAGATTGCAATATTATAGACATACTTTAGATTTTTTTTATAAGCTAACCATTTCACAAGGATTTTGTGTCTATATTGAATTTCAATTTCAATTTCAATGGTAGCTTCCCAATTGGATTTTCATCCTTTTCTGACAAAGTTAAACCATAATAATATAATCGCTTTTTTACCTAATGTGTCAAACGTATACTTGGAAGACATCCGAAATAACTAAATATCACTACTATAATAAACCATAAAGATCACAACTCGTCCACGTAAAAATCGGGCACTAGTGGAACAATTCGTCAGTCGTCAAAGAAACAACTGGGCACTGGTGGAACCCAGTTGTGGGATTTGCCTTCTCTCACTCTCTCTCGATTATTTTTTCAGTGTGAAGATGAAGATGAAACTTAAAGATTTTTTGGGATGAGTGTAATTAGGGTTTATCTTCTTACCTTTTTTAAAAAAGGAAAAAAAAAGAATTTTCAAAGTTCTTAAACGACATTAATTATTTTTCTCACATAACTTTTCAAAGCCTGTCTAAATGAGTACCAGCCTGCCCACGTGAATTTTAGACTGTGCGCCTAATGGGTAGGCTTTTTATCTCGCCACAAGAGTGAGATCATTTATCTCACTTTTTTCCATGCTAAAGTTTTTTATCATGCTACAAGGGTAAGGTCTTTTCTCTTTTATCTTGCCACAAGAGCGAGATCTTTTATCTTTTTCTTTTTCGCCCCAAAATCTTTTATCACGCCACAAGGGTGAGTTCTTTTCTCTTTTTTATCACACCACAAGGGTAAGGTCTTTTCTCTTTTATCTCGCCACACGAGCGAGATCTTTTATCTCATTTTTTTCCGCCCTAAAATCTTTTATCACGCTGAAAGGGTGAGATTGTTTTTCTTTTATCTCGCCGCAATGGTGAGGTCTTTCATTTCGCACTAAAACCCACTTTTTATCTCAGCTTTAGACTTAAACTGAGATTAAAAAAATTTCAACATCACTTTTTATCACGCTTTCACTGAAAACTGTGATCTTTGTGAATCTCCTTAATGTGATGCATATTTATTATTGTAGTAGTGCATGCTGTGTTTGAATGAGTTTTTTTAGAAAGTTTTTGGGGTTATGAGTGGAGAGAGAAATAGAACAATGATTAAAAGTAGAAGTAATGAGTGAAAAGAGATAGAGAGAGAAATGAGAAAAATAATTGGAGATATGGATAATGAGTGGAGAGTAACGATTGAAAGTAGGGATAATGAGTATTTTTTGAGTTGGCAAAAATTTTTCAACAACCAAACCGAACCAGGGCCAGCCCTGGGCTAAAGCCCAGGGTGCGGCCGCTTTAGGCCTCCGAAAATTGACCCAAAACTAGGCCTCATTTTCCAGACAAGAAATATATATATAAGTTGTTCCCAATCTTTCAAATGGGGAGTTGTAGAGCTGATGGTCTGAGAGCAGCTTTTAAGTTGTTAGTTGTACCACATCTTGTGTTCGACTCCCAGGAGGCCTTATATTGGCAAACTAAGTCTTTTTTATTCTTTTTTTTTAATTTTTTGTAGTTAATCTAGGTAGATAATGATAATTCTTGCATCACTTGTATTCTAAATAAGTTATGCTTAAGTGATTGTAGATATTACTCAAAGAACATGATAAATGTTTTGAAAAGTTTTTTTTTGCCTTCATTTATTTCAATTTTATTTTCAACTTCTAATATCAAATTCAAAAATAAAACACTTTTGACTATATATAAATCAAAATAATTAATTTTCACTCAACAAACTCTTGATAAAAAAAAAAATTTAAAGTAAACAATTTTCTCATTACTAAAAATAGCATTCTTATGGTTAAAATTAATAACATGATTAATTAAAGAATACAGTATATGTGCTGTATTTCATTATGTTCGGGTTTTTTTTCTAATGATATAAAAAAATTTAAAATTTTATTTTAGTTAAATTATGAAACTAAAATACTTGTTTAATATTTTTACCTTATATTAACCACCTATACTGATTTTTTTTTGTTGTTAGAAAACCTAAGGCCTCAATTTTAAAAGTCGATTTAAGCCTCTGAATTTTCAGGGCCGGCCCTGAACCGAACAAGGCATTAACCAACAAAATCCTCACATATTTACATGTTGGTTGCAAATTTCGAGGTAGATGCAAGCTTAGGTTGAACACTGATGACAGTTTGCAAGGTAACCTTGGGTTGGCTGGTCTTGGAGTTGTCTTTAGGGACGAGAGGGGCTACTGGAAGTTTAACTTTTTAGAAGGTTGGCTAATGTCATGACCTTGAATGCAAAACTTAGGGGCATATTTCTTGGTCTGTAGATTTAGGGGCATATTTCTTGGTTGATCTGTAGATTGAAGAGTGAACTTGATCAATGGTGGAGCTCCTGCAAATTCCCCTCCTATGGTGCTTGATGACAAATGTAAAGCATCCATGGCAAGAAGGAATTGGACTGTTGGCTATATTCCACGGGAGGGAAAGATGGGCCTCTAGCAGGATACACTTGTGGAAATTGTGTTAATTTGTCTTGAGGAAGTTAGAGAGCTTCTTTGAGCAGAATTTTGGCCAAGATTTGTAATTATTGACTTTAGTTTATCTTATTTCTATCTTGTAATCTGATGCAGTGGCTATAGAGGAATGCTACGTACTTTAGGCATTTAAAACCTAGAGTGGCAAAATTAAAATTTTGTGGCGGTGAAATTGTAAGTCGGGCCCATCTATGTTCAATGCGAAATGGCCCCTCTGTCAAGACACATGGCCCTGTGTTTAGAGCCCGAAATCGCCAAATTTGTCATTTAAGAAAAGATTTGACTTGCCTATTACTTGGGCTAGGAAAATCCAAATTAAGCGATTCACTCCAAGAATTTCTTAAATTTTCTATATTTTCCGATTATGTAATAATTTCCGAATTTTTTGTTTCTGGCAAAATTTCCGTTGTTTTGTTCTTTGATTCACCTTCTTTTATTGGTTGAATCAATTAAGTTTTGGGTTCCTACCTATATAAAGTCAGAGAGCGTTTTCACTAACTTACTCCTATATTGTTTGTGTTAATCTTTGCTGCATGTTCTTTCTGTGTATTAACACAGTACAGTTTTGGTGCTCCTCCATCAATTTTTGGAGTGCCAAAATCACAATCCAAAAGAAATGACGCCTTGTTTTCTTCGTCATCTTATTTTGTGATAATGAATGCAAAAGGAGTGGTTTTGGCATGGTGGGCACAAGTTATTATATTGTACCCAAAAAATCAGGAAGAAGAACGAAGCATATAAAACGAAAATTTATTTTGTTCACTTTGCCCTGTTAAATGTAATATTGTTATAGATTTATCCACGTACAATTTACTAGTTTATATTATAAAAAAAACCACCGCGACGTCATTGAAATTAATGGCAATTTTGTAGCCGTATCATAGTGGAGCTGTTTGTATAATGGTACTAGTGTAATGCACGTGCTTCGCACATTTTCGCGTGCTCATTTGTTGATTTGTTATCTGCAAGTTTTTTTTGTTCTCGTAGTGCTGATAATAGTGAAATATTGAGGTGTTATTGTAGGAGAAATTATGTTAATTGTTTTTATGATTACGCTTCTAAGAAGAGCAAGCTAGTCAGGAGCAAGTAAAACAAGAAAACATTTTGCAATATGTGGCTTTGTTTTGGTAGAAGTAGCACATCGTAGTATCTGATATCAGCTATGACTTCAATGATGTCTTAGCAAGCAGTTGTTGGTAGACATGTGTTGCGAATAATGCAGGGGCATCATTCACTCCATCACCCACCATTGGAGCTTCTTTCTTAAAATTAGATATGATTTGTGCCTTGTCTTTGGGAAGTAGGCCATCATGCACTACGCCCAGAGCACCTGCTAGCTGTTCAAAAAAATTCATCTGCTCTCTTAGCAATTTATAAAAATACCAAGAAAAATCAATGTTTGGAAGCAGCGATGCAGTCAGGAATTTTTTGTTCAGAGTTGACAACTATTAAATCAATCTAAATGGGGGCATATATGTTTTTGGAGGATATAACCTGTAATAAAAATTAAAATATGTAGACCAAAGTGCAGTTTCAGACAAATTTTGTCAGGACGTTGTCCCCCCTAGTGGCTTGCTGCAATTTGCCACTGCTTGCAAAATATTGTCTTGTATGCCAGCCAATTTTTGAAATTTCAGGGCTGACCCTTCACCTGTTTTTGTGCTTCTATGGAGGAGGCCCTTCAGAAAGCGAAAAACAAGATGTTTGCAAACAGCAAGTTGAAATCAGTTCATCTTGCTGCACAAAATAAACAAAATTTTCATCCACATATACCTCACTTAACTAAAAAACAAGACATTAAAGTTGGATGGCTTAAAGTCGGCAATAAGAATAATATTTTCATCCACATAAGCACTAATAATGAAATTTTGATTGTGAATTCCTTGTTAAGTGCTACGATGAGTTTTCATGGATTCCCTAGCAGAAGTCCCAAAGAGCTCGAAGGAATTCTTTGGAAATAGTTGGCCTTTGTAAGGTGCACATATGAGCTTGCTATCAAGAAAAATCAGCAAATAAGAGATGCTTATAAATTGTGCTCCGAGAAAGTAAAAATGAAGTAAAAAAGGAAACAAATAAAAATGATTACACCAAAAACAGAAAAACTCAGCTCAAGACTACAATTTATGGCTACTTTGAAATGAGACATTTGATCAGATTTCACTTACCAGAGTATTTGACTTCTCACATATCCTGTCAAAGAAACACAAAACCAGGCAATATTTAGAGGCATTAACCAGGCAAAATCCAAAGGCACTACTAGGAGATGCATATGCTTTATCTTAGTCACAACTCCTTCGGATTGAATGATTTGTTCAAACAAAAAATTTGGATTAGAGCTTCTCACCCAATCCAAATAAGTGATTCGGTGAGAAATACCAATTTAACCATGTTTTAAACCAACAAACATAAATTAGAAACTCAAATCTTTATTCAACTACCATACACTATCTAACATAGATAACTTCCCATTTACATGATACCATGATACTACAACAGCATTGACAGCAGAAAGGACATTCAGTTGCTTGAACTTATCGAAACCTCAAATTTCTTCCTATGATGATAATTTAGGTACCACAAAGCAGAAGAATACTAAAAACTTGGTAGATTGTTGGTTTAAGGAGATGACAACAATCCATGAGGTGAGCCATGGGCTCCAAATTCAAACTAAAAATTAAGATATGTTAAATTGCTATTGCTGCCGTACTCATAAACGAATATATTGGACCATTGCAGTACATTGGTGCAGAAGATTAGTTTGCAGTACAATGCATTGTATGCTAAAGCTTTGAAAGCTGCACGTGCCTCAGCTGGTTCAAGGGAAACAACCTGAATATAATGATCGTAAACATTAGAAGAAGTGTACATTTTAAACGGATTTAAAAGATAATTGACCCAACAGACAGGACAACAGCCATCATCTATACTAGAGCTAGGGCTCTTGTTCGAATGGTGCACACATAGAAGATGACAAATGGATTCTAACAAGTTCAAATTTGTATTTCCTACATCATCAAATCGAATCGAAACTTGAAAATGAACGGGAATTTACCTCTGCTCACGCTTTTTCTTTGATTGTAGCCCTAACAGAATGTGGTGAAGCAATAACAAAATCACGTCTCTCCTTTAAAGACGGCAACAGCCGTAAGAATAGTGCCGTGATGATCACATTGTACAGTTCAATCGGCTCACTAAGTACCGAAATTGAGTGAAATCCGGAAAGAGTACAAATTTGCTGAATGAAATTCGGAGAACCGACTTTGACTCTCTCGCTTTCCGTCGTTTGCTGGGCAACAGCCGTAAAAACAGTGCCGTGATGATCACATAGTACAGTTCGATCGGCTCACAAAGTACCGAAAATTGAGTGAAATCCGTAAAGAGAGTACTAATCTGCTGAGTGAAATCCGGAAAACAGACTTTGACTCTCTCGCTCTCGATCGTCCCAAGCAAAAGGCCATCGTTCCCGAACGAAAGGCGAAATACCAAAACTAACCCTAACTCCACACATGCAAGGACAAAACAGGAACGAAAACTTCAGATGCCAATAACGTAAATTCAAGTCATGATTTGGCTTACATTGTTGGTTCTTTTATTACAAGTGTATAGATATATTAGTTGGCGAGGGTTCTAAGCTGAGCTCGTATGAGCATTAACTTCTATATGCGTACAACGTAAACTTAGGGATTTACGCATATCCAATTAATAAGTGACATGTTGATGGAGAAAATTAAGGAAATCTATTACAACTTACTATACTTTGAACTAAACCTACCTTCCAGTTACAATCATAGCCTTGGTTAGTTTAAAAGTTTATAATTAACATAAATTAACTATATTAGTCGGAGCTAAACTAAAAGTGAAAAAAATAGAAATAAAATTATGACATAATCTTGTAGAATTTATCTTCTCCGTAGGAACACGAAAGAGAGAGAGTAATTCCACTTACGACATCCACTAGACAATTGTTGACTAAAACACACAAAAATAAGATTACTTATCTATATCAAAGCAAACTTGGCTAATGATTCCCACCTTCGGACAAGGCAAAATCCGGGAAAATTTTTATCTATTGCATAGATTTGGGGTGTGCTCCTTGAATTCAGATTTGCCAGAGTGTTTGTTTAGGTGTTTTTGGTTTTTTGGTGGTTATCTGGTTGTTTGGGCTTCTTTGGGACTTTAAAAACTTGTTTTGGTTCTTGATTGTTGGGTTTTTTTGGCTGTTTTCGGTATTCGTGTACGATTTGATGTTTTGCTTGTTAGTAGATATTTTTTTTTAATCAATAAAAAAGGGCGGAAATGAAGGACAAGACTGGAACATGTGTTGCCTGAGAACGATGGACGCTTTTGCCGATGTGCCGTTGATCCTTCCAATTTTTTTAATTCTTTATAAAAAGATTAATAAATTCTTCTTAGGAAAAGAAAAAAAAAAAAACCTATTTCCACTTTCCCATCTCGACAAAACCCGACATTTTCACATTCCAGCCAATCCCCCCGGCCCCCCCCCCTCCTCTGTCTCTTTCTCTACGGTGATCGAGATCTTTCTCTCTGTTAGTTTGTTACCGAATCAGAAAATAATGCACCGGTGAACGACGTCCACGCTGTTGAACTCAAGAATTTCTGTAAGTAATATATATGACACCTCTTCTTCTCTCTTTATCTGTAAGACCTGGGTCATGTTTGTTGCGTTTAATTTTTTTGGAAATTTACATGTTGTAATGGAAGATACATAGTCTATTTTATGATCTGGGTCCCTCTCTCTCTGACAAAATACCGGACAAAATTCTTGGTAACGACATCTCGGCCGAGATTTGCCGAATTTTCCGGGACCAACAAGTAAAACCCGGTATTGAAGCTGTGACAATATAAACAAGTTGAACGATTTTGATTTCAAAATATGACTTGAAAATGAGATATCTGCATTATAAGTGAAATGAGGTATGCCTCGTAGTGAGTGGACTGTATATACTACTTACAGGAAGTTTACGTAAACAGCCCTTTATAGCTATTTTAACTATTTAAGGAGTTATTTGGCTAATTAAGCTATTAGATTTATTTTTTTGTATTTATTTAATTTTTTTTACATTTATTAATTTTTCGTCGATTTTTTGAGAATTATTGTTTTTTCATGACGAGAGGAATCTAAAAAGTAAATCATTATGAATCTAAAAAGTAAAAAATTATGATTGAAATCTACTCCCTCAGTCCCATTTTCATTATCCATTATTTCTTTTTCACTTTTTTGTCTCTTGCGTATATCTTTCAATCTATAATATTTTTCATGATTTTGACATCTTTGTATTATAGAACAAATTGAAATCTATCAAATAAGATCTATATTGCATATTTTTGGAGATTCACATTGAAAGATATAAGCGATTGAAAACTGCACGAATATCAAAAAAGGACAATGAAAATGGGACGGAGGGAGTAATTTTTTTAATAAAGATGAAAAATTTGGTTGGTTTATTGCTTTATTTTTATCTTTATTAAAAAAATTAAATTTTGATTGTAACTTTTTTACTTTTTAGATTATTCTCGTAATGACAAAGCAATAATCTTCAAAAAAAATTGATGAAAAACTAACAAATGCGAATTTTTTTTGAATAAAAACAAAAATAAATGACTTATTTAGCTAAGGCCCCGTTCCACAATGCAAAAAATGTCTTTATTTTTTAAGAAAGCAATTTCAAGCTAAAAAATTGAGTTTATTGAAATTTAAAAATATACAATGTGGATCTTGTGTAAAAGATCTTTTACACGATGAAAAAAAATTGAAAAATTAATTTTCATTTATATTATTTTTAAGTTTAAAAATATAAAATAAGCTATTTATTTTTTAAAAAAATTTCTGAAACGGGCCCTAAATAACCCCTAAGCCCCCAAAATGGAGCTGCCGCAGACTAGATAAACAAGAAGTTATTACCATTTAGGAACAGTAGCTAGCTACTTTGCCATATGACTGTTCAAAGAGTTATGAATTAAAATACTATTTCATTCTCTCTCTCTCTTCCCTAGCAAACAACTTTCTCATTCTTCTCGCTGCAACTAATCTAAACAGGCCAGGCTCGTCCGACGGCAAAGAAGGTGGTTTGGGATATCGGTTCAAACAGTGCTAGGTCCGACAATCGTCGACGATCGATCTACGGCGAGGTCTGACGACCTCGATTTCTCCCGGTCCGGTGACCTCAATCTTGCCTGGCTCGGCCCGGCAACCTCCACTGCGATGGCGGCGGCAGAAACGGGCTGAACAAAGGATATCAAAGGTGTGTGTATAGGAGTATATGCATATATCCACAGCTATTTACGATGCGTACGTGTGTGTATTCTGATTCTCTAGCTTCAAACCCTAAAATGGAATGGGGAAGACGAAAAGAAAAATAAAAAATGAAACGAAAAACAATATTTTAATAGATGATAGGTAAAATGGATACTGTTCAATGGCATGTTTAGCTATCAACTGGTAAACTTGCTCTTACACATGTAAAGACAAATGTTAGGATATAATATTCAAATGGCGTACCAAGTCTTTTTTTTCCTGATCGATCAATCTTGGTGCACTTAATCACTGGAAAGTTTTTCCTTTAGTTATAAAAATATAATCTATTGGATCACATGCTACCAAAAGGAGAATGCTAGATCTGTTCCACCAATTTGCTTGTACTCTATCTCTTCTCTAAATCTATTTTACCTGATCAATCTGTTGTTGTTTGTTGTAGAGAGAGATGGGTGACATTGATGTTGATGTTTTCCTGGAGACCTTGAAGCAGCTTACAACGAACTCCAACCTCAATTTTATCATAGATGAGAAACATCAACTTCAGTTTCTTGAGGAGGAGATGAAGTACCTGAGAGGGTTCCTCAAGTCTACGGAGAAGAAACGCAACGAACATTCAGAAGTGCTGAAACTGGTAAAGCAAATCAGAGACGTGGTATCTGAGGCAGAAAACATCGTAGAACTGTTTGTAAGTCATGCTTTAAAGGCTGATGTCTCTCAATTTCAAAATAACAAGAAAAAGAAGAAAAAGAAGAAAAAAAGAGAGGCTATTCGTGAACATCAAAAGCATCTTTCCCTGGACCTAAAAAGTGTCAAAGAGGAGATCAAGACTCTTATGGCTGAGGTGAAGAAGATTTATGACGAGAATATATTTGACATTATAATGGAGTAGCAATAAAAAAAACTCAAGAACTCTTCTACCCAAAGTGGAGGTATTGGTACATATTATCAAAAAAAATTTAGATTCAAAATTAGTTAGTTTCGAAAACTTAAGTGTTCTATGCTTTCCATTTCAGCTATGTCGGGCATGAGACTAATATCCTATCATTAGTACGATACAAGCAAAGCAAAATTCTTTAGTGATAAGCTCTAAAAAAAAAAAATTTCTGTCCTGATCTATTAATGTTAGTATTTTGGTAAGTGTCCTTCATTTGAAGTTAAGAAATAGCTTTGCATCTTTCTTAGCCCTTTATTCAATTTGTGTGTTTATATGTTTCAAATGTACAGAGATCTTTATTACACAAGAAAATACGTAGTTTTATGGTTCACGCTAACGTTATGGCCCATTAACTACTAGGGAACATATGAAAGACCATGGTTTTTAGCCCTTTTTATCTCGGTTTTAACCATGGTGTATGAAGGCGTAATTAAAAGTCTCATACTTTCAATCATGGTTTCCCTACAAGAAATTTTACATCTAGCAACGGTTAGAAGCGTCACTAAAGAACGGAAGAAAAGTGCTCCTAAAGACACATCTAGGCTATACCAGCAGGCAAGCCGTCGTGAGATATGCGTTAGGGATATAGCGACCGTTTTGCCAAGCGTTGGTACTGATTTTTTTAATGACTCCTTTAACCATTGGCAGAGGTCAATTTTTGTCTTATGGACCGTCGGTATGTTTTGCACAAACCGTTGCCATTGCCAAATCCTCTAGTAGCACTTCAACCGTTGCTATAGTATAAATTGCTTCCATATTCTGTTTTCTAAAATATCCGTTTCTGGCAACGCTATGGTTACACTTGTTTGTTTTCCCTAGGAAGACAATCAATGGAGTCAAGATGCTTTATTTTCATATAGAACCAAAATAACATCATAATCCAACCTCCATTAAATAAACTTGTCCAAATGAAAATCCATCCACAATTTTCGTACTCAGGATATCTCCCATCGTACTTAATATATTACCTAAACAATCCACAATATTCATTACCTAATACATGCATGTCCAAACAAAAATTACAAAAATATTGTGCATTTCCATCCTTGTAAAACGTCCCTGAAAATTGATATCCAACACTCAGTGCTTCTACATAGTCGTATGAAAGAGAATGAATAATATTTTCAACCTTTAACATATTGTAGACTTCAAGTATTGGATGTACACTTAAAGTCCCTCATAAGAAAACAAACATGCGAAACATAGAGGAAACTTGAAATATAATTAGAAGAAAACATGGTTGTGTGTGCAATACAAGTGTAATGAATGCAAGTGCAAGAGTGTGTGTGTGTGTGGTGAGCAAGGTGTTTCTTTGTGTCGTGTATTACTGGGCTTGGTTTAGGTTTTGGGCATGTGTTACTAGTTGTATGTGGTTTACAAAGTTCTCATTCCATTACTGGGTGTGTATGCAAGGCCAACAAGGGTGATCGACTTGATTTATAGGTCGGAAGAGGAGGTCCTTGCCGAGCTTGGCAATTTCTGTAACACCACGTCCTACATTGGAAGTCTACATGGATTATCTTGGGCATTTGACAAACCTTGTGGGTTACTACTAGTACCTTGGGCTTAAGTTTTTGGGCCATGTGGTGTGGCTTGTGGATCAAAATCGAGGTACTAGGCCAGTGGTCTGCATGGGAGACATTACAGGTGGTTAAAGAGCAATACATTTACACGACCATGTGGGCCTTGGAGTTTGGTTGGATTTGGTTGTTGGTTTGATTTGTATTGGTGGTTATAGAGCTCAACCCCTCGTGAGGGCTACAAAGTTGGGGAGATTGTAACACCTCGTCCCGTATCAGATGTCTACATGGATGATCTTATGCATATAACAAACCTTGTGGGCTATTACTAGTATAGGGCTTAAACTTTTGAGCCATGTAGTGAGACTTGTGGATCAAAATCAAGGTACTAGGCTAGTAGTCTGCAAGAGGTTACAAGTTCAAATCTCACATGCTTACTTGTTCTTCTTGATGTGATGGCAACAAACATTCCTCTAATGCCTAAATCAATCAATTTGTAGAATAAATGAATATAGCTCAAGCAATTAGGAGTGCTAGAGGGTGATAAAAGAATATAGGAGTGCAAGAGTCATGTAGGGTGTTCATGTATTCAGAGATAGACTCCCGTTAGGATTGAGATTCTTAGATCTCGAGGGTGGATAAGGATGAAACCAATCGATCTCAATAGCTTTGCTTTAGTTTTCCTAATCTTTATCGCAGAGAAAAGAGGGTGGGGCTACAACGGTTGTTGGGCATATAAACAATTCAAGTCACAGGTGTCATGTCTGACATGGATGAAGACAGCTTGGCAAAAGAAGTGTGTGACAATCTGACTTGGAAATATCTAATCGTTGTGGATGATGATGTGTGGGAGGAGAAGGACTGGAATAGCATTAAAGAGGCTTTCCCGAACCACAGAAACGGAAGCAGAATCCTGCTAACAAGTCGACTCGAACCCCGTAGCCAGCCTTACAAGCTGGGTTTTCTAACTCATCCTCAGAGTTTGGAGCTGCTCCAGCAGAAGGTTTTTTGGTCAAGGAGATTGCCCTCAAGAAGACTTGAAGGATGTCGGAATTAGAATTGCAATACAATGCAACGGTCTACCACTCGCAGTTGTGGTAATTGCTGGAATGCTTCAAACCAACAAACGCAAGGACTGGTGGGACTGTAGCTAAAAGTGTCGACGAATTCCTTGTAAGGAACGAAAAGGATTGCATGGAAGTGCTAGCTCTGAGCTACTATCACTTAACACCTCACTTAAAAGCATTCTTCCTCTATTTTGGAGTCTTCCCAAAAGAGTACTCCAAGATCGCTGTCTGGATACTGATCCGATTATGGATTGCCGAGGGATTTGTACAGAAAATTGAAAATCTATCCTTAGAAGAGATGGCCGAGGAGCACTTGGAGGATCTGGCTGCGAGAAACCTAGTGTTGGTCGAACAAAGGAGTTTCAGTGGTTGAATCAAAACATGTCATATTCATGATATGTCGCGCGACTTGTGCTTGACAAAAGCTCTAGAAGAAAACTTCTTATTGGAGATCAAACCCCCGCTGTAAGTATCATCAATCGTGGCCTTTGTATACATTTTGGTGTTTTGAAGTACATTTCTTCCAACCCTTCTAGCCCCCATGTCCGCTCTTTCTTGTGCTTTGCCAAGGATCAAGTCAACCTACCCCGGGAACATGTAGGATACATCCCTGAAGAGTTTAAATTGCTTAGGGTATTTCACATTCAGCCAATTATTTCTCCCCGTTTTCCCACCAAGAAAGAACAATTAGTTCATCTCACGTATGTAGCGTTCTCCAGTGACTTCAAAACTATTCCTGCTGCCATGTCCAACCTTTGGAACCTTCAAACTCTTATTGCCGAAACGTCCTCACGGACCACACGCACCATTGACATTAAAGCAGACATTTTGAAAATGTCACAGTTTAGGCACCTGCATACAAACAAGGCCAGTCAGTTGCATGGCCCTGTAGCCAAAAAAAGTAAGGATCGTGATAACAACTCTTCAAATAAAAGCATACAAACCCTTTCCACCATCACACCCGAGAATTGTACCGAGGATGTCTTAGGCCAGACTCCATGCATAAAGAAAATTGGAATCTGTGGGGAACTAGCCACCCTTCTTGAGGGGAAGGGATGGTCTCTTTTCGATAACCTTACCAAGTTACAACAACTTGTGACATTGAAGTTGGTCAATGACGTATTCCCTCGCCCTCCTGCTGAATCTAAACTACGGAGTCTACCCCAGTGCAACGAATTCCCACCATACTTGAAAAGGCTAACCTTGGCCGATACCTTTCTTGACTGGAAGCACATGTCTGTGCTGGGGATATTGCCAGAACTTGAGGAGCTCAAGTTAAAGGACAACGCATTAACAGGGGTAAGGTGGAGTCTAGTCGACGGGGGTTTCAAGAAACTCAAAGCTCTACAAATTTGGAGGACAGATTTGGCGTATTGGGAGGCCAAAGCTGAACATTTCCCAAGCCTTCAGCACATTGTTCTTGAGGACTGCATGAAGCTATGGGCGATCCCTTCTAGTCTGGGCAATTTAGAAACACTCCGGACACTTAAGCTTCATCAAACATCACGTGCTGCTGCAAAGTAATGTAAACAATGGGCTAAAGGTTGATATCTTTCCTTCGGATCTTTGACAAGGCTCATCTCCAGGTTGGTAAAGATTTTACCTAGTATTTATATAATTTCAGATCATGAATTTTCAATAGAAAGCTAAAATTTAGGGGACAAAATCACACAATCATTTTTTTGTACCTGGATGGGCATAGCAATAAGTGTTTTTATTTTTTCCCTTGTCATTTTTTCAACCTTGTTTTCTTCCCATTCTAATCTAAACCAATTAAAAAAGTACCTTACATTTACGGTCTTTTGTTTCTTTTGTTATTTTAATCAGTAGGAGTACTTCTACAAATACAGGGACAACGCCATATATCATTTAAGAAAGTCCAATACCATATATCAACAAAAAAAAACCCATAACAGAGAGAATTAATGACACAAAATGGATTACTTACTGTAGATTTCTAGTATCCAGATTGGTTTTGACTACTGCATTATATTATACGTTTAGACGTAATACACTCTAGTCTGTTATGAGTTCGCCTGTAGGGAACACATCTGAGAGTGTCTTCTAATGAATGTGCAGTTACGGGATTTGGTAGCTCATTGAATATAGTTGTATTTTTTTAGAAGTTTTCACGAACTCTTGTGTCAATAAGATAAACAAATGAAAGTAGAGAGCCATTGCTCAAGAGAAATAAAGAACAGCATTTGGGTGTCGCATGCATATCGATATAGTAAACCTAATATATTATTTATAGAAGCGCTAAGCTTATATATCATGATCCCTAATAGTTTTCTAAGAGATTCAGCCCAGAATTATAGTAATTGTTTAAGATAGTCTCTAAGAGCTTCCATCGATCTTGCATTTTCAAACTACGGAATTGCTTCACATTTGTATTGGAAAACGAGGATAGAAAGTAATAAAATAGCTAGACTTTGGGTAAGTAATTAGATTTTGCTATATTTGTGGGAAGCAATGTTGTGGAGCAGTTTCCCCACAGTAAGCTACATGTGAAGCATTCATATGTCATGTTGCAGCACATACAATATGCCGTTCCTTGTGACTGCTCGAAATTTGAAGCAGTGGGTGCGATGTTGAATTATGTAAACAACGTAAGTGAAGCCCTTCTTAACACCAGTTATTTATAGGACAGACCGACAAACTCAATCCAACCAAAGTGGGATGGGCTCACTGTATATGTAATACCCTAGCCTATTTGATTATATATATCAACACCCCGAGAAAACAGTTCGGCATTTGTGTTTCTGGTTCACAGGTTATTGTTGGATATCATTCAGACGTTGTCACAATTATATGCTATTTCTTGTGAGCTACTACTACTCGTGTGATACATTGTTGAGATGCAACTTTTGTTTTTGAAACCTTATTGAGATGCATATCCTGTTCTTGATAGTAATTGTTGAGGCGCATAATTTTCTTCTCATCAGCTTCTTTGGAAATATCAGATTATTGTTCCATTTATTCGTATGGCACATTTATTATGTACTTACCCTTGGCAAGCTAATTACTCTCTGAGTTTTCACCTGACAAAATTATTCCATACATTTATCAGGTGATTATTCAGATGGTAATTGAGGACTTGCAACACCGTTGGGACCCATCTATTGGACCTCTAGGGCATTATTTATCTCGTATTTGTGTTTAATAAAGCACTATTTGTCTGTTTTGAATGAGTTGTATTTGAATAAATGGTGGATGCTTGTATCCCACCGAAATGTATGGTCATTGATTTGAACTCTTGCCTTGTTCTATAATTCAGCACGTGTTTACAAACAATTGAGTTGTTAGGTTATTTAGGCTTCGTGGCCCACGATCGGTCTTGCTTCCGTAATCCGGGTGCGACAATATATGCCATGCCTAATCAGATTTTGCTATGCGCTACCATGATCTGTTTTATTATTAATCTTCTAAATGACATTTAACCATCAGATGATGATATTGGCTCTGGAACAGGTCGTAACTACAACTTGCTATATGCTATATATTGAATTTTTAGTGTTTGGAGGGAAGTAACAATCAAACAAATTCAAGCAGAATCACCTGTTGAACGGTTTCTTCAGAAAAACTTGGGGATGGAGAGGGAGAGAGCCAGAGCACTGGAAATCATTTGATTGGTCCTTTGTAGAACTTGAGCAGAATCACCTGTCGAACAGTTTCTTCAGAAATCCTGAGAAATTTGCTGAAAGGGCATACTGACTAATAGAATCCGAATCTGCTTGAGCGAAAGTGAGACTGATTGAGCGATTTCTGTTGGCCTGAACTTTAGATTGAGATGAAGAGACTTCAAACTGTTCCCAGCTTGAGTTAATTCAGCAGAAATACTTAACAAGGCTGCAAACATACCTTTAAACTTTCCGAAATCCAAAAACCAAGATCCATGACTGAGATTCATGATAATCTTAGAAACAATCAATCTCATATCAGATTACAACTAGATCAGGACAAGGAATCGCCACATAGTAACAAGCATTCGTCGATGGAATAGCCTAACAAATAAAGGAACAATAGGACCAAACCCACACACACAAAAAGAGAGCGAATTGTGCAATGTTTCCAAAGAGTCTCATGTCATGGGTTCACACTTCACACACAAAAACATATCACCTCGCCCGGTCTTAAATTTGAAAGCTTCATATTTTCCGATTAGGAGTCAACTTCAATAAACATTGAAAGGCCTATGTTTCGTGTATTTTGGCGAGAGTCCCAAGGGCATTAGTGAGGATGCTTAAAATGACGGTACATTACGTATAAAAAGTGCATGCAAGTATTGACTGTAGAAGCATTTTAAACTTTGTTGGGAAAAGCTTTTAAGATGCCTGTTAAGTGCACCCATGTTCCATTACAAGCTCTACTACCCCACATCTCATCCGGCAGCTTTAATATTTTAATTTCTTGCTCAAAAACATCTAGAGAAGAGTCGAGCGAGCCCTAGCACTCACAGTGTTTATAGAGTGAGAAATTTCTTATGCTTCTCATATGCGCATAACAAAAACCAGTAAGAAGGGGCGTTGTGCTTGATTTCATGTGAACAGTAATAAGTTACACACTAAATACAAAAAATACTGAGTAACAAGCGAACTCAAAGTTTCATATATTGGGGGATTGATACTTTGAGTTATATGAACATTGTAGGTATAAGTTATATCTTGATTGATGCTCCCTCCACATACCCCTTTCTGAATCGCAAGAAGATTGATCTCCCACTTCACAATAACTCTAAATTCTTATTTCACAAATGGGACACTAGAAGGAACCCGACAGGCATATTCATCATACTCAGACCCAAAAAACTACCTCAAGAAATACTCCTCATATGGTATCCGTCTCGCAAAGAGCTCCAAACAACTATTGGCAAATGCAACTGTTGATATCGGATTGCACATCATTATCTGACGATATTGGGTATCAAACTCAATTTTCTGTCTTGTTAACTGGATAATTCACCTATTCATTTGAACAACATAATGGTCTTTGTGCCATCTTTACGATACCTAGCTTTGGGCCCTCGCATTTTGCCTCAAACTCCACTTCCAGAGCTTCAATTGCATGGTTTAACCCTAACATCAGTTGTTACGTTGCAATGTCAACCCTCCATGAATTGCCATTACATATTTAGTATGCCAACGGCATTTTAACTGTGACAAGAATTCCATCGCAAACTGATGTGGGAATGTGGGTTATAGGAATAGAAAACCCTCAAATAACATGCGAATTTCAAAATTTTATGAAATCAAACACCAGGAAATTTTTGGCAATTAAAAAAGTACACATTATTGTGGGTCACATAGATTAGTTTTTCAAAGCAAATAGAAGGCTCCAATCAGCTCTCGTTTTACACGAGCACACACCAATTAATGACAAACTAGCACCCGAGACTTGCTGGGATGACATGTAGGAAAACAGCACTAACCCATTCTGCACATTGTGCGTTTCGATTCTTGGTACCTCCGTCCTTCTCTGGCCAAAAATCGGCAAAGAGTTGAGGGACTCAACACACGGCACACAAACTGGATATCCGCCTTCCAACATGCATGCCAACAACATTAGCCATGCTCAGCCTCAGCATTGGGTCTTGGTGCGTACAACATAAAGCCGCACGAATGAGTTTTTCAACCTCCTCCTCGCCCGTCCCACAAGTCTCGGGTCCACAAGCTCCAAGTACCGCCTTTGCTTGTGCATTTCCAAAGCAAATAGCGGGAAGAAAATGCTCCAACCCTGATGGAGATGATGATTGGTCGTTTTTTGTATTCCCGTTATGTATTTGGAGTGCCTAGTTCTTTCTTCCCCTCACTATTTCTAGTAACACCATTCCATAACTATATACATCAGCCTTATCGGTTATTGGAGAGTTGCTCAACCAGTCTGGTGCGACATAGCCTCGGGTTCCTCTCATGGTTGTAAACAAACCATATTGCTTATGGCTAAGCAGCTTTGAAACCCCAAAATCTAATATTTTCGCTTGTAGATTATCGTCAAGGAGAATGTTTTTTGGCTTCACATCACAATGGATGATCTTCTGCTCACAAGAACTATGCAAGACCACGTGATGTACCGAGGGCAATCTTAAATCTCTCTTCCCATTCCAGAACATATCCATTCCCAAAGAGCACCCGATCCAACGAACCCCGGTTCATGTATTCGTAAACTAGAAACCACTGCCTCCCTTCTGCGCAGAAGCCTTTTAGCCTAACCAATTTGACATGGCGAATGTTCCCAATTGTAGCAATCTAGGTGCAGAATTCTGTCTTTCCCTCAACACCCAAACTAGTAATCTTCTTCACTGCAACAGCAGATTCATCCGGTAGCGTGCCTTTGTAGACAGTCGAAAATCCTCCGGAACCAATTTTTGTCCTAAAATTCTCTGTTGCAGACACAAGCTCTTTGTAACCAAACCTCACTGGCAAGCCTGGGATACCGTCTATCTCAAGCTCTATCGATAAGTTTCTAGACTTCCATTTTCTGTAACAAACAATTCCAGCCACTACTAATGTGATTACAAGAACACAGATGAAGGTAACAGTACCAAACCTGCAATGGGGAAAAGTTGGTTTCTTCTACTATCATTTTGACCATATGGGCCTGCAGAAGTGGATACGTGTAGCCTTTAAGTAACCCATCGGATCTGTTGTAGAATTTGCAATAATTGACCCCAAAAGGTTTTCAAGCAAATAACAGGAACCAGAAGAATTATTGTGGAACAATCCCAAACAAGAACAATTCAGTGAACAAAGATGCTCACAACCGGATAAGTTGACACCACGCACACGAGGCTCGCTAAAATCATTTAAGGAATAGTCCATACCATCTCCCAGTTTCATATAAGAAGTTGGTACTTTTAAATCATCATTTCCACTAGCATTACAAGCTGATGGCAAAGAGTAAGAATCATAGACAAGCGAACAACCATCGTTTGTTTGGTTATTAAAATGAAACCCTGGAGGATATGAGCATATATTGTAAATGAGACCTGGCGGGCACGGGCGTGGCAGAACAGACTCCGATTTTGCCACAAATGTATGGAATTCGACAGTCATCAACTGGACCACTGAATTCCTCTACCCACTTTGAGCTATCGTAGTTTTTAATACTAAACCTGCCATTGTATTCCAACTTAGCAATGCGAAACTTGGACACACCCAAATTCAACTGGACCACAACTACAGAACTGTTTGCCCCAACTAGATACAGACCAGTTTCGTTTAGTACCATGTACGAAGCGGGAAAGTTCGAGACCTTGTAAACCCTTGTGTCCATTGACAACTTCCAGTAAGTCAACCCATTCCAAGTCATCACCGCGTCAGCTGCCACCATCGCCGGTGAGAGTGAACCGATAATCACCCATCAACAAGTTTACCTCAGATATAGCAGTATAGCACTGACCAGCGATTGCCCAACAGGTAAGGCATTAATAGAACAATAATCATAAAACCTCAAACTATTAAAATTGGCTTGAATAAGTAACATCATGAACACAAGTAATACACGATATGGTGAACTGAAGTTAGGAAAGTTAGGTATGAGACTAACAAGAAGCACAACGTTCGTTGTTTTAAGGTTATGTTGCATGTTTCAACGGCTAAGTGCAACTTCAAGTTATCTTCATGTTGCACAATCGATGGGAGACAAGGGTGTCAAATCTGTGTCGGATGATCCAAAATATAGGGAAATCATGTGGAGAGAAGATGATACAAGAGTACTTAAATGTTTCGTAGTAAGCCGATTAGTGCTGTTGAATGAACCAAACTACTCAGTTGAACTTGTGTTCAGCTCATTGAAAGCTTGTTCAACATCAGTTTGGGTCTGTCAAATCACCAACCAAACTCGAATACATGTTTCGCTTATTCAAATCAATCATTCAATTAAATACTACTGAATCTTTTCTTCATTGTTAAAGACAAACAATCTCTCAAATTAAACTAAATGATAAATGTAACCAAATTGAGTCACTAGAGCTTGTGTTACTCATTAAAAGCTCGTTCAGAATCGTTTCCACTAACAAACAAACTTGTTAAAAAAATTTAACTGAACTTGAACAACACTAAGTCCAATTATAGATAACTTTTTCCTTAATTAGTCCCCCATAGGCCTACTAGACAACCATGCAAATATAAAAATACTTTGAACACAAATATCCAGACACAGTCTGAATAGTTTCACTCCTATGAGTAATTATTCAACATTCCCGGAGTACCACGTGGCGTTGCCTAAGAGGTACTCCTACCCATTTACGTAGCGACAAACTCTCCGGTAGGGTCATTCATTTTTGTTGGGTTGTTAGGAGATAATGAGTGACTAATATTATGTGATGACGATCTTTTATCTGCGAGAAGTACCACATTGTAATCGGAGAATATCCAATAATTGGTCCAAACCCACATGCGTTTTGGATCCCCCCTTTGATGATTGTGAAATACTAGCGTTGTTGGATTAAAGATTTGAAGTGAGAGTATAAAACTAAATCAATTTAGTAATGCGTTCCGAAATTTGCCATTTGCATAATTGATCACAATGGTACACTGTTGCAAAAGCAATTTTAAAATTTATCATAATAATAATAATAAAAAATTGCCGTAAAATCAAATATATATTAAATTTTACTTCTTAAATCAAATATACCCCGTTGGCTTTAAATTTCGGCATGAATGACAGAAATTAGAGGCGGACTTGGGAGTGGAAAGGTGGTTGTATTCAACTTTTTTTAGGGTAAAATGGGTGAATAAGACGTTTATAGGAGAGCAATGCTACATGTACAACTTTGAAACAAAACTCCGGACATAATTGTCTGAAAATATTGTTGGATGTACATTGACCCACATGCATCCAACAGTTTCAGAAACAATTGTGTTTTTGTTATACTTAGACCCCGTTGCACTAAGAATTTTTTCACTTTTAGGACTTTTTTTTGTTTTGTCCTTGTACAATTTTTTTTCGCATTTGTAAGTTTTGAATCTCATGTTTTTGATTTTCTGATTTGTCTCGTGAAGATGAATCGGAAAAGTAAAAATATTTTGACAAATAACTATTTTTAAGAAGAAAAAAAAAAGCCAACTCTTTTGACCTTTTTATGTTGTTAAAAAATAGTTATTTTTCAAAATATTTGGGTACTTTTCCAATTCGTCTTGATAATCCACAAAAATTTGACGTAAAACTAACAAACACAAAAAAAATTTGAATGAGGATAAAAAGTACTAGCAACCTTGATGTCATGGATTTTTTAGGACCATCAACCATGATTTAATTACTTTAAAAAAAAAAAAAGAGTGTAAATTTAGGAAACTTTTAAAAGTAGTAGCAATACCGTTGTCCAAAAACAATAATGTCGGTGGGGTAATCAAAACTTTCCCACAACGAGCGATCAAACTGGTCGCGCAAAACTAGATTACCGGAGTCCTGTAGCTCAAACAGGTCAACCGGAGAGCTTAACGGCGGCGTGGCCCACGCGAAACTTCCCGTCGCCGTCTTGGACGTGAATATTGGTGCCGGAGAAGTGGATGTTGGCGTCGGAGGGGGAGCTATGGTAGCTAGGCGGACCAGAGGATTGTGCCGGTTTGGCCGTGGATGACCGCCACATAGGGAGCTTGGCTCCTCTTCAATTCTTGGGGAATTGGAGAATCCTCAAGTCCTATTAATAAGGAAACACATGGCAACTATAAAATCTAACGGCTAAGATTATTAATGGCCACATAATCCTTGTTATCCAGCGAAACACCAAATAATTTCGCTTCCCTTTCATTATTCTAGACACCATTGATCACCGCACCTTCCCTCCCCATTTCCGTCCAACCCTCCACTAGCCATAACCACAACCCCTTCCCTACAATAGCCCAGCGCTAGCCTTAATAATCAAGGGTCTCAAATCTTTAATCATCCCAGTCAACAAAAACTAGTTAGCGGCCATGTTTTCTGGAGGCAAAATTGTGAACAACTCCTCTCATCCCAAAATATTTGTCCGATCTGTAAAATGAGATCTTAAAAATAATACACTTTTTTCAAGAAAAATTTCAATTTTTTTCAACAATTTACTGCATAAAATGAAATCTTTTGATTTGTTTTTGAATTTTTCTTTGAAAAAAATGTATTATTTTAAAGTTATTTGTGGACTAGACAAACATTTTTACAATGGATGGAGTACCGATGAAGCAATAGTTGAAATGGCTGATGCTAAAAAGAAAATTGCCAATGGTCGTGATTGGGGGGGTGGGGCGCGGCGGCGGTTGGGGGGTGAGAGAGAAAGTGTGTGATGGGAAAATAATTATGTGCGCTCATCCCCATATCCTTTAGATAGGTTGTGTTCAATGTTATATTCTTAATCGCTAGATTAGAATTAGAGGATCCTCCAATTCTCCAAGGATTGGAGCCAAACTCCGTATAGTGGAGTAATGATTTTCCAGGGAGCGTGTCGTACGGTTATATTATTGAAGGAAAAACCTTGTTAGAGATCGTAACATATTTAGAAAATTGATTTTTACGCTCCACTTTAGTACGCATGCGCTCCACTTTTAACGTAAAGCTAGTAACTTCACGTTAAAAGCGGAGCACCTACGTACAAAAGTAGAGCGCCAAAATCAGCATCCTATATCTACCGCAAAAATGGGGTGTTACAACATACATATAGCTCAAAAATATCAATCCAACGTCTCTAGATCGATAGATATCATAAGCATAAAGTGAAAAACTCGTTCGTGTGGCTAATGTTGTGTGCGCCAAGACCTAATGCCGAGGCCGATCGAGCATGGCTAATGTTGTTGGCACGTTGGAAGGGGATATCCAATGGGTGTGCCGGGGGTTGAGTCCCGTAGTTTTTGGCGGTTTTTTGGCTAGAGAAGGAAGGAGATATCAAGAATCGAAGCGCACAACGTGCAGAATGGGACATGGGTGCTGTTTCCACAAGCAATGTGCGCTAGTTCTAATAGCAGTTCCAGCGGCTCACACAAATCCTTTTTCCTACAAATCGTTCTCCATCCTTTCCCTCCTTCCATTTACCATTGTATCTTCACGGATACCTTGTTTTGCAGGATGAATCCTCTTCTCCACTGATTCGACAACCAAAAAACACCAAAAGAAGCAGAGTATTTTTTTAATAAAACAAAAGCAATAAATTTTCCAATCCAAATAAGCTTTAATTAAGCAATCTGTTCAGCAGACCGATGAATGCAGCATGAGCACTTGTTAAACCGAACAGCATGACAATAAGCTCATAATGTCCATACTTGATTCGGAAAGTAGGTCTTGGAATGTCAAGACTCCCTTACTTCCAAACGGTATCCCAATCGCAAAATCAACCTTAGGGAAAACTCTGCACCTTGTAAATGATCAAACAAAGAAGAAACAAACAACACTGTTTCATAAGGTTCGCATTTATCCAAAATGCAAATGAAATGCATGGAATACAACATTACCGATGTACCCGTACTTCATCGATTAGGAGTTTTCACTTCTGCCAAGTGGTATTGAGCAACGTTGAGAGAGGTTTGTCTAGTATTCAGATAAATTCTTGTTTCCTAGTTGCTTCTGCACACATACTGAATAGAAACGGCTAATAAACTATCAATTGACTGCATGCTATATGATTTAAGTATACTTCAGTCGAAGAATAAGATTTTCACACAACCGTGAAAAGTTATCACAGATTCAAGATTCTTCAAATCAAATGTTTGACATTTAAGAGGAAAGAGCGGTAGGGGCAAGAAACCAATCAATTCCTTCGTTTGTTCATTCAATACAGAAAAGGAAGGAGGGAAATTGGTTAACGAATATGAAATCACCCAAGCGAATCAACCGATGCTATAATTTTGTAAGCAATTGTAGCTAGTTGTGTCAACGTATTTTTGGCAGCTGTCAAGGGCGATTTACGCACATTTGGCTCCTCACTAAATTGATCCTCACAAGTAAAAGCACCGACAATAACTTCATCTGCAGCAAATTTTCTCAAATTCTTAATAGCATGATCGTACTATGAAGTGCAAATGTTGAGACAATCTTATACAACAAGATCGTTTGTCATTTTGGCTAAATTATTTGCTCGGTTGAGAGTAGCGTTCACTTTAATCACAAGCGAAACTTTTAAAACGATGAGGGTTGGATCTCAAGGTTGAGATGCAAAGTTTCGGATGGATAGTTTCTCGTAGGTTTAGGCTATTAAATCACCATGTGAACAGTAGTTCAGAGCGAAGAGGACTGAAAGAGAAGCGCTGATCCTCTCATGGTGATATACGTCCTTACAGCAGCAATGACCGGCCCTCTGCAGAGAGAGAGAGACATTCAACAGTTTTTTTTTTTAAGGTGAAAGTACATAAACACCCCCTCAACTATCACTGTTCCTCGTAAACACCCCCTCACATTTAAAAGCGCCCATGGAGACCTCCTCACCTATTCCCGTTACCCAAATAACACCCTTCCGTCTCAAAACTGTTTGCAGGGACGTCATATGTCAGCAAATTGGGCATTTTTTGGACGAAAATGCCCTTTTACAATCCACAGTCCACCATTGTAATCACCACAATCTACAATCCACCACCACTGACTTCACCACCTCCACCATTGTCGCCACCACAATCCCAAACCACCGCCAGGCACCAATCACCACCACCAAACCCCCTCCCACACTCGGTCTCCAATAGTCACAATTATCACAAACCACAAATCACCAATTTTAGAAATCCCCACAATCAAACCCTAATCCCAATTTCAGAAATCCTCGACAGTCACAATTCGAGAATCAAAAGACTCAACTTTTAATTACTACTCGACTAATAAATAATTCATCCAAAATTACATAACATCTGCAACATACACATAAAACATACAGCCAGATATGCTTTTACATTTACACACACAAATCATCGACATCTACATACAAAACATCCAACATGTATATTAAAGCCCTATATCAAAGCAAAACCTCGAGATCACATTGCAATTTGAGATCAAAGACCAAACTTCTAGTTTAAAAACTCAACTAATTCTTTCTCTTTGGTAAATAACTGGACTACTTTTATATTTACACACACGCACATACATACAAATGAGTACATCACCTGCAGGGACATGGTTTAGGGCAATGTCAGTGCTGTTAAGGGCTTGCTGAACGGAGGCCGGGATACCACCGGTGTCGCCATAGGCAGAGACGAAGACAGGGCCGAGGTAGTTCATGTTTGTGAGGGCGTTGGTGATGTTCTGTGAGATCGAGTGGGGCTCGCAGCCCTTGCGGACCTGACAGTTCTCGATGTCCCACCACACAGATATCTTGGCCTTCAGGTACTGCGCCTCCACCATCTCGTACGACCAGACCTCACCGTTTCTTCTGCCATCGCCGCCCATCGTTATCTCGGGTGATCAAGCTTGACAGTCGCGACGAAGAGCCTTTTGAGCCGTCCATGGAGTCGTCGATGGGCTCCGTAATGCCTGGCTTCGAGCTTCCCTGACCCATCCTCTCTCTCTCTCTCTCTCTCTCTCTCTCTCTCTCTCTCTCTCTCCCCCATCCTCGAGCAGTGAGGTGAATGATTTCAAGATTTTAAATAAATAAAAAAAACTCCTTTAAGGGTATAATAGAAAAGGGTATTTTGGTCATTTCATCCATTCCGTTAACGGAGTTAGCATTTTTTTCGTTTCCAGTAGTTTAGGGGGTCTCCATGGGCGCTTTTAAATGTGAGGGGGAGTTTATGAGAAACAGTGATAGTTGAGGGGGTGTTTATGTACTTTCACCTTTTTTTAATTAGCAAAAGAGATTTTATTAATCAAAGAACTGAAGTTATAAAGATTAACCGGGAACGGGAAAAATAGCATCACAACCCACAACCTACATCCCAACTACGTTGACACCTAGACCGAAGGCTATCATATGCCCCCCGCTACCAATAGGAAAAAAGGAAGTTGGCAAGAAGCTAACCAAACCCAGCAAAACTAACAAAATGACTTGAAGGCCACAAAAACTAACAGGGAAGCATAACTGAAAAACTAACTGCAGCACTGCTGGAAACTGGAGTTGTCTAATACAACTCCATTATCAAACCAAACCAAACCAAATTGAGTCTTATGTCCTAATCACTTAGTGTCAGCTACATGAATTTTTTTCCTCCATGGAGCTCTGTCAAGGGCCACATGTTCACACAAATCTACTGTACTCATATCTTTGTGCACCACAGCATCTAATGTCAGTTTAGGTCTACCCCTACATGTAGCATTACTACCCAAAGCTGTTCTATCCCTTCTCTTAAATTTGCGCTTGTTTGGACAAGCACATATTTCTTGGTGGGAAGACCAAAATTAGAAACCTGAAAGTTAAAAGTCGATTTTCTAATTTTGTTTACACCCATTTTTGGCCAAAATTCAAAAAAGAATAGAAGTATGGCCTTGGAGGTAGTTTCAGGCCTTGAGAAGCCTTATAAATCGGTCACGTGAAGAATTGCGCCAGTTTGAATGCAAAAGCGCCAATTGAGTTTTGCAAAGACTTAGGACAACAAACTAATGCCCAAAATATGACTTTCATAAATTCGGGCCCAGGATTGGCCAAAGTCTTGGGTCGGCCCACTAGATTTGAGTGTTTTATCAAGGCCTAGGCCAATTCTTAGAAACAATAAGACCTTCTGGTAGGTCCAAATTAGTTAAAGCTTGGGTTTTCTCTAGGCTTGGGCTCACAAGGCTTACAAAGGATGAAGGCCTATGATTCACCTCAAGCTCAGGCCCAAGTGACGGATGGGCCTGCATCTTAAAACGTCGCATATGGCCTGAAATCTTCTTACTAACAAGCCCACTAGCAAGCAGCTTGATGGCCTAGAATGTTCTACCAAAGCAGGCATGAGCAAACTGCTCACAAGCAACTTAAGGCCTAAATTGATGCCATTCTTTAGCATGAAGCAAAGCCAAGATAGGTGGCGTGCATGCAGCCGTGAAAGCAGTTGGGAGAAGCTTATAGATAAGCTGCTCACAAGCAGCTCACCCAGACCTGCTTGATCTTTGATTGAATAGAAAGAAGGAGGCTCAAGTTCCTAAGATTCTCTTTGCCTCAAGCCTTCCCCAAAAAAAGGAATCAACTTGGAAGCTCATGGGTCCCAGTCAATGACGAAAAGTGAGTGAAAGGTCTAAATCTTTGTAGAGAATTTCGGCCTTGTGAAGCTCAATATCCTTTGCTGCCCCTTTGGGCCAATGACCATGCAGAAAGAGTGCTCCAGGCTTGGGATAAAAAGATTTCAGGCCTAAAAAAAGACTTGTGGCTGAAATTTCGGAATATGAAAGAAGAGAGAGGGCCTCGTGGCATCCATGCATGGAGACAACTCACAAGCAACTCAGGCCTGCACAAGCAGCTGCAAACAGCTCAAAGGCCTAGAAGGTTCTCTCTAACATCATTCAAGCAGCTTACAAGCTGCTCAACTAGGCTTGGTGACTGAAGTTAAAGCAAGTGCGCCCTCAAAAGAACTCAAAAGCCAATATAATGAATGAAAGGCCTCGAAAAACTTCAGCCTTTAACCTTGGTGGGCCCAAGATCTTCTATCCAAGCATTCAAGTAGCTTACAAGCAGCTCAAAAGGCATGGAGATTCTGCACAGCCAAAATTCCTTTTGCCCTTTTACAAATTTTTATGTAGGGAAGGAGAGTTTTTTCAGGACTTTCAAGCCTCAGCTGATTTCTTGGAGTGAGGAGTAAGGCTTGGACATGTGGCGATCACTCATTGGAGGAAGTAGAAGCAGCTCAAGCCTAAGCCTTTACTAAGAGGACACTTGGCATCCATGCATGAAGGCATGTGGAAGCAACTCAAGGCCTAAAAGTTCTGCCTATAAATACCAGAGTTGAAGGCCTTGGCAAGGGTCCACGACCATCAAAGCGTACGGCTTATCTTTCAATTACTTTTATTTTTCAGCAAAGTTTGTACTCAATCTAGCCAAGCCTAGATTTTATTGCATTTCCTTATAACCAGACTTTGTTAAACCGTTAATGAAGTCCTTTTAATTTTGTTTAAGGCCTTGTTCTACTTTTCTTTCCCTTTTCTAATAACGGTTAGGAAATTATAGGTCATTTTCATTAAGGCAAACCATGAACCACCTCACAGTTTTACCCTTAGGCCGTGCACTTTCGTTTTATTAGAAGTCAGATTGAGGCTTCTAGGCCTTGATTCAAACTTGGACTGCAATCCAGTCCTGGCATGCCCACGATTCCAAGCCAATTTGGTTTTACACTTTTTGTGGAGAAACAAATTTTGAGGTAGAGGGTTTGAATTGAAGAGTCCTTACCGAAGCTAAACCCCCAAGACCTTCAATAATGGGAACTAAACATGTTGTACACTTAAATTTGTTCTTAGTGTGCAGTGAGTGTGAGGAAACCGAGCGAGACGAGCAAGCTCCAAAAGGGTACTGCCGCCATGTTGCAGAAACAAACGATTGAACCAAGAACACAAACACACACACACAGCACAGAGACGAGATTTACGTGGTTCCCTTATGAATAAGGTACGTTCATGGGAGAGGGCAGGCGGATTTCTATTGTAGAGGAGGAGAAGGATTACAAAATCACTCAAACTCACACTCACTCACTCACAGACTGATACAAATGCATACATATGTTGCTCTCAAACTCTCTAATTTTTAGATGCTCTCTCATTCTGTTTTAGATAGAACCTCATAGGTGGAGCTCGGCTCCCACCCAAAGGAGGAGCACTCACACTGCTCTACTCTCTGTACACTGCCTGCCTCCCCTCTCTCACTCAAGGGAGATACATGTCTCTCACCCAAGAAAGATACCTAAAACAAAAAGGAGGAGATCCAATTTATAGGCAAAACCCAAAACACTGTTTAAATGCCATGCTTATGACATTTACTCCAGTATCCATGCTTGAATCTTCAAAGCATGTGCAGAATCAAACTATCCCACGCCTGAGATTTTCATAATCTAGAGAACTTCAAAAGTCCACAAAGTGGATTGAGCCAAAACTTGGAGCCCTGTTCATTCTTCACGCTAGACAACCCATTTACTCCATGGTGGCTGAAAACGGTGAGTTGGTTGTCTCTGCACACCAAGTCTTCTTTGGTGTGCTAATCAGATAGGGATGAGAGGAGTGGAGCCACTCCATGGCCTCAAAAGTCAACACGCCATGAATCCAGTGTGGTGTGATGTGTACAAGATTTGTGAGTAAATCAATAGACGCGCATTAGCTTTTGTGCTTGACTTTGTTTCTTCCCTCCAAACACTAGAATACAATAAATAGCATATAGAAAGTTGTAGTTACGAACCTGTTTCGGAGCCAATCTCATCCTCAAAATGGTTAATTAAATGTAAGAATTATTTTAAGCTAAGAACATAAAAAGTCATTTAGAAGATTAAGGGAAATTTATAGAAATGGTCCTCCTAGCTTCACCTGAGTCTCATTTTCGTCCTCCAAGTATTAATTGCAACTCTTTTGACCATCAAGTTTGGTTTTCGTACTAAGTTGGTCAAATTGATGACGTCTGTCAGCCAAACTGGACCCAAAAAAACACAGATTGAGGGCAAACGTCATCAATTGGACCAACTTGGTACGAACCACAACGCCCAAACTGCCATTAATTTAATTTTTTCCATCCAGCTCGGCTGACAGACGTTATCAATTGTACTAATTTTGCAAGAAAACCAAACTTGAAGGTCAAAAGAGTTCTAATTGATACTTAGAAGATGAAAATGAGACTTGGATGAAACTAGGAGGACCATTCATACAAATTTCCCGAAGATTAATATTAAAACAGATCGTGGTAGCGCATAGCAAAATCTGATTGAACATGGCATATACTATCACACTCCGATTCCGGAAGCAAGATCGGCCACGGGCCACGGGCCACGAAGCCTAAATAACCTAGCAACTCAATAGATTGTATACAAGTGCTGAATTATACTATCACACTCCGATTCCGGAAGCATGACCGGCCACGGGCCACGAAGCCTAAATAACCTAGCAACTCATGAATAGATTCAGAAATGGCAATATATGTACTGCAAAAAAGTTGTTGGGTTGGAATTAGTTTCGTATTTAGTGTAATTTTTAATTTTAGATCGAATTGTTTACTTTTTAAATTAATTTCTCTCCTCGTTATAAATGACTAATTAAAAAAAAATTGGCACAAAAATAATAATCTACAGACAAAATAAATAATATTAATTGTTCAAATGGAGCCTAAGTTTGGGTGCCTTGTTCAAAACCATGGAGTGTGATAATCACAAAAAAGTTGGGTGGGTTGGTGTTGGAGACTATCATTAGGTTAGAATGATGGTGATACATACGAGAAAAGAGAAGAGGAGGTGGTGAGAGAGTTTTCGTTTATTTATCAATTTCGTGTTATTTAGTATTAGTAAACTACGGGTAGTGTTTGTATAGGTGAATGTATTTCTCCTGATGTTATGTGCTTCCATAAAATAGGAACTTCCATTAATTTGCTCAGCTAACGGTTTACTAATAATGGAATCAAAATTTTAGGTTGTATGCTCCTCATCACGATGCCCCTTGGGTCATGTGACCTTTTAATGTTTGTATAGGAAAATTTCACGTAGGCACCTGACATTTCACACAAATTATATATACACACTTGATTTTTTTTAAATTTCATATAAACACCTGACCTTTCTAAAAACTCATCAATTCAACACCTTACCTTTCTTAAATTTCATATAAACACCTGAGCTTCTAAAAATTCATCAATTCAACACCTGCCGTCACCCCTTCAATTCGTCTAAAACCAAACAGAAAAAAAGTTAAGTGCTCCAATTTTTTATTTGTTTGAACCAGCGTGAAGATCTTATTTTTCTAATTATTTTATCTCAAATAATCATAATTAACTTTTGACTCTAAAGCTCTCGTTAATCAACCCTAAGAAAGTCGTAGAGTCAAATATCTCTTAGGGCTAATTAACGAGAGTCTTAGAGTCAAAAATTAATTATGATTCTTTAACATAAAATAATCAGATAAATAAGATATTTGCACCGATTTAAACGGATTGAAAATTAGAGTATTTAATTTTTTAACCATATTTTTTAATATATAAACGATCTATACATGGTTGAAAAATTAATTGCTCCAATTTTCAATTCGTTTGAACCGATGTAAAGATCTTATTTCTCTTATCATTTTATTCTAGAGGATCATAATTAATTTTTGACTCTAAGGCTCTTGTTAATTGGCTCTAAGAGATATTTGATTATACGACTTTCTTAGGGCTGACTAACGAGAGTTTTAGAGTCAAAAGTTAATTATGATTCTTGAGGATAAAATAATCAGAGAAATAAGATATTCACACCGGTTTAAACGGATTGAAAATTGGAGTACTTAATTTTTTAACCACATTTTTTTAATATATAAATGGTATATACATGGTTGAAAAATTAATTGCTCCAATTTTCAATCAATTTAAACCAGTGCAAAAATCTTATCTTTTTTTATCATTTTATCCTAAAGAATCATGATTAATTTTTTACTCTAAGGCTCTCGTTAGTTAGCCCTAAGAGATATTTGATTATACGACTTTCTTAGGGTTGACTAACGAGAGCTTTAGAGTCAAAAATTAATTATGATTCTTTAAGATAAAATGATCAAAAAAATAAGATCTTAGCACTGGTTCAAACAAATAAAAAATTGGAGCACTTAACTTTTTTTTCGTTTGGTTTTAGACGGAGAGGTGATGGCAGGTGTTGAATTGATGAGTTTTTAGAAATCTCAGGTGTTTATATGAAATTTAAGAAAGGTTAGGTGTTGAATTGATGAGTTTTTAGAAAATTCAAGTGTTTATATGAAATTTAAGAAAGGTCAGGTGTTTGTGTGATTTGTGTGAAAGGTCAGGTGTCTGCGTGAAATTTTCCTGTTTTGTATTTTTTTTCAATGATTACTAAAAATCCTTTTTTATTGGTTAAAAAAAAAACAAATGATTTTATAGAGTAAGAGCGTTGTCAATGTGATTTCAGTAGAATAGAGGAGTCGGGCTTCTCTCCAATCTATAGAGAATTGGAGGATCCTAGCTCCAATTCCACCTTACATTGCGACAAGTGACATCTAATGCGTTCAATGGTCAGGATAAACCTATTAACTCCCTTTCCAATTTCAGCTCATCTCATACTCTACGGGCACCCAATTACTCCCAAAAAATTTTAACGACGTCTTCCTTCCCGTTAACCCTGCTTCTCTCCCTCAATTTTCACGAGCCTTTGTTTCCCTCCATCGTGAAAAGTAGATTTTCCCACCAAAAAGAAACATATGGAGATCCAAAACGCTACCTTTACTTTCGATCATGGTATACTATCATTTTGTTCTGATTTCTTCGTCTACGACGGGTTGATTGTCAACTGGGGAGAAAGTTTTGTTTTTTCCATTGTGGGCACACGCCACAAAAGGATTTTTGTCCGTAAAAATTGGGTGCGGCCCTCTCTGGAAAAATAGCGCGGCGAAACGCTTCGATTCAGAGTCGCCACTCAGGTTTTAGCGGTGAGACACCCAAGGAACAGAACTTGAGAACGTTTTTGCTACGTTTGCTTTGATTTGGAAAAAAAAGTTTGATTTGATTTGAAGAGGCGCAGACTAGTCCGTCGTCACTTTCGATATCTGAGGTTCGGGAGCCAGGTTACGAGAGGGGAAGGGTTTTATGGCACCCCTCTCGCCCAATCCAGGGATCGGTCTCTACTCAGTCATTTTGTAAAATGTTTGCATTTTTCTCTCATTTAATCATTTTTAGGCAGTTAGGGCGGGAGAACAGTTAATGGGGGATTAATATTGTAACAACTTGCAGTTTATATGGCAAAATGTTTATGAGTGATGATTTGCTTGAATTGAATTAACGTAAGAGCATAGATTGAGAACAAGCACTGCAAATAGTTTCACCAGGATGGTGTACGCTGCTTTTCGGGCGCGTGAGCAGGCAGCATGCTGGCACGCAATGGCCGAGCCACTGCATGCCACCATACCCTGCGCACGCCACCTAAGAGCTAACGTACACTACCCTCTTATTTGTTCACAATCTTTGCTCTCAACCCTCTGGGCTCTGGAATGGACCAACGCACATCCAGGACAAACCACGCAGTTAATAAAGCAGTTTATGTAAATGTACAGGCATAATGAATGGCTAAGAGCCAAGAAAACAGCAAAGTGAACCCCATAAATAGAGTGGGGAGGGACAAGAGGCTAGGATTGAGCTATGATGTAAGGGCCAGGCACTGATCTTTAGCATTCATGCTGTACGCCACCTTTTAGAGGCCGTACGCCATGCTTGCATGTTGTCCAGTGTTCGGCTTTACATCATCTGGGTTCTCGAACATGACCAGAAACACCCCAGAGGCCTTACAAAGTAAGAAAGGTACAGGTATTGAAAGCTATATTTAAACAACTCTAAAATACAGAAAGCAATAAACTGGTTATTAGCATGCTAAAGTGATGGCAGACAAAATGTAAGCAACTAAACAGACAACACATGATCCCCACGCTAGCAGTGCACGTACAGCCATGGATGGCGTATGGCTTGATGGACCTGGCGTGCGCCATGGTTTGTCCCTTACGATTGATCTATTTTACCAGAAAAGGGCTTGGACTAGTATCAGTTACTAGCCAGAACCTTTCTGGTTCCCCTCAGAGGTTGAAAACAGAAAGCTACGCAAAGGTGGTATACCTTTGGTGCAAGAGATGGAAAGATGGTTTGAGCTTTGGGGGTTGAAGATGGAGGATGTATGGTGACTGATCACTGGTGTGGGGTGTATGGAGCCTCTCTATCTTCTCACTCTTTCAATGGGGAGAGCAAGAACAAGAGAGAGAAGAGAGGAAAGAGTTGGCTTCTTGAATGTGGTTAACCTTTGCAAATGAATGCAAAGGGGGGTATTTATGGTGGAGAGAGGGACTGAGATCAGGGCAGTCAGCTGGGGTTAGGGGCTGGTTAGGTTAAGGAGGGAGCCTCCCATGCATTTAATGCATGGGACTAGGTGATGGGTAGTGTAGGAGAGAGAGGGGGACGTCCCTGCAGAAAGTAATGATCAGGAGGCTCGGCACTGTACTGGGGTGGCTACAAAATCTCAAGCACGTGACAGAAAAGCGGTGATTTGACCGGCCTTGACCATGTGTACGCCACCCATATACCGCCGTGCGCCAAGTCAAACTGGGTCAACGGTCGATGTCTGACACGTGGCAATTTGCTGGCGCACACCAAGTAAAAGCTGGCGTAAGCAAGGTAAGGTTTGGCTCTGGATTTGAAGGGTTTTAAGGGATTTGAAATGGGTTTGAAAGAGGGGAGTCCAACACTCAAAGCTCAAAACCTTCCATCGACCTCGGAGCGTTTTCGACCGTTTGTCATCATTGGGGTAACAAAAAGACCGTAAACGTGCTGATCCAGATAGTCCAGAATAGGGTGTCTACATCCATTATATTATTGACGGTAAATAGTCAAGACCACTCTATTTTTGTATAACTAATTGTCTAATCTTTTCTCTTGACGATGGATAAACAAACACCTGGAGTAGAATCAAACTTCAATGGAGATGTAGATAATCACAATGACTCTGAGGATCGTATATCACATCTAGGTTTGGAATTCAATTCAGACGATGACGCCTTTTCTTTTTACAACAACTATGCTTTCACTATGGGTTTAAGTGTCCGGAAAGAATTCTGCAATAGGAACAAAAATACTTGCAAATTTCACATACCCAAGGGGTTCACTCTCTGATCCATGAATCCAAATAAAAATACTTACAAATTGAATTACAACTTCACAAAATCAGACATCGAAAGAGAGTTGGGAAGAAACTTGCTGCAAAAATGAGATGCTCTGTTTTAAGAAGAAGAACATGTTGATGGGTAATGGATAGATGAAACCCTTAAGGGGCAGGGTTAATGTGAGCGAGGAAGATGACGTTAAGAAATATGAGGAGTAATTGGATGTCCATGAGTACGAGATGAGCTGAAATTGGGAAGGGAGTTAATAGGTTAATCCTAACCATTGAATGCATTAGATGCCACTTATCGCAATATAAGATAGAATTGAAGGATCCTCCAATTCCCTATAGATTGGAGAGGAGCAGGACTCAGAATAGAGGGGGTATCCATGAGATTTACCCAGTAAGATAATTAAAGATGCCCACCAAATGGTGCGGCCCAGCTGTGCCATTCGAACTTATAAACAAAGGTTAGATAGAGACAATTTTATGTACTCTCTCCGTTCTGATTTATTTGTCTCCTTTTTGACTTATACATGTCCCAAATCGACTGTCTAATTTCAAAATTAATGGATGAGATTATCTAAATTTTCAAATCAATGAATCAAATTTGATTTCCTTAATAAGTTGAAAATCCGAGATTGGACAAACAAATCGGAACGGAAGGAGTATCATATTAGTGGGTGGGGGAGCAGAACTGTAGCCCGTGTGGAATTCGTCAAATATGGCGTAAATGATTCATTATTCCCAAGTTGAATTTCTAGAGAAAATATAAAATATAAGTACTCAAATTCAACGAGGAGAGATAAAGGTTAGAGAATTCAGAAGGCGTACCGAATTTTTATTTTAATTTGGTCAAACTAATTGGCGCAATCGCAGGAAAGTCATTCTTTTACTTCTAGACCTGTTCCATCAATTTGCTCGTCCTCTATCTGATCTCTAACTCCCTTTTACCTCATCAATCTCT